>JALPQI010018521.1:0-28274 GCA_025490895.1 Thaumatotibia leucotreta
ATATCAACTGTGAAACCGTGAACATCTTCGGTCAGTATATTGATTTAAACTTTCACGATTATCACTCATACATTAAAGATAGGGCTTGCAATATCGGACCATTTCCAGTTCCGGAACTGATTTCCGATATTACACTTCAATTCCGGAATTCCGATACTAGTTCCGGAATTAGCGAAAATTTTGTAAATCTTGGTCATATTTAAATAAAACGTAAAATTGCTATGTGATTTGTATACAAGATACCCATGAGGAAAGGGAAACAATTAAAAAAAACTTGCTTCTTATATCCCTGAGGCTAAAAGAAGCAAGTTTTTTTGTGTGTTTCGAATGCTGCATCACATAAAAAAGAATTTTATAATGAAACTATCGCAAAAAATGCATTTTAAAGTTTTAGGTAATTATTGTGCATCATGGGAGATAAGCACGGAATTACTAACGAGAGTGTTAGAAGAAGAAGAGAGTTGTTGAAGGCAACACAGCGACAAAATCGTTACCTAAAATGCGTAACGGTCTAAAACGGTTTAAATAAAAGACATTTTCTCTTAAAATAGACGTCATCCGGTAAACTTTATACTACATTTTAAACTTCAAATCTAATCATAAATCCGTTGTTAATTTTTTTCCCTTTCCTCATTGGCACATTGTATTGTTCATTAATAAATTAAGGTTAAGTTCTTATATAAAATGCTTAGTACTTATAGGTATGGTAATTCAAATTAAAACATTAGTCATTTTACATATGTTACAATCTTGGCAACAATCAGTTACGTACCTGTAAACTTTAATTACAGATACCAAAATTTTACTTTTTTGGAATGCTACTTGATATTAGACCAAGTGGAGACTTAAGTCAAAGTTTAAGATTCTTCGACATAAATGTAAATAGTAATGCCTATAATTATCGAAGGGCTAAAAGAAAAATAACGGTAAATAATTGCAACCCAATTGATAATTAAAATCGGGTACAGGATCGTTGTTTACCTTGGCCAGTTTTCGTGGTTTAGTAGTACCTAGTATTTAGTGAACACAGTTTATTTTACAGAAAATAAAACAACACAATTTGTGGTTAGAACTACTTATCGATATATATTGTGGTGGCTTTGTATCCTGTATTCTGATATGTTATGTTTATCCATATAATAAAAACACATTTTTTAAATTCCGGAATTCCGATATTAGCGGTGTCAATTCCGGAACTGTAAAAACAGCAAAATCGGTCCGAAATTCCGATATTTCGAAATTCCGGAATTCCGGAATGCAAGCCCTAATTAAAGATGCCCGAAACGTCCGGATACAATTAAAAAGTAAGTTTACGCGATTAAGACCTGGGTGCTTAGACATGTTGCCAATAGCTAGCGCTTCAGCGTCAGTCATAAGCGAAAGGCAGCTAACTGTCTTTGTCGCACTAATATGAAAGAGTGACAGAGAGGGAAAACTACGATACGCTACTAAGCGCTAGCGACTGGCAACTTGGCTACGCATCCTGTTTGTCTTTAAAATATGAACCGTTTGTCGTTAAAATCTGCGGTCATTCTCAAAAAGCAAGTCTGCAAGTCTAATCCACGATTATTTCCACGTGATGAAAAAAAACTGGAGAAGTTCGAGTCGCACTCGCGCTCAAAGGGTTCCGTAACAGCAGATATAAAAATTTCAGTTAAATCAACCTATCTCGGTTAAGTACTATATATACGAGAGGTGCCTTTTAAGTTGTGTCGTTTGGAAAAACTAAAGACAATTTAAGTGTTAAATTGTATTTATTGTTTTTTAAAGTAATCACCGTGATATATACAGGGTGGGAATGAGTATACCGACAGACTTAACCAATGCATTTTTGATGTCAAAAGAAGTAAAAAATATTATGAGTCATAGCATAGGTATGTCATTTTCGGACAAATAATTTTTTTTTAATTCTTTTTTGTGATTTTTTTAATACATGGCCAGTAATAAATTGTGGGGAAAGATTTTTTTTCAATGATTTAATATATTTTTTAGGTGAACATTTTTCTGATACTTTTTTGACATTTTCTCCAACTTTCGTCAGTGACTATGTCAAGATGAAAACTATTAGTGTAAGAATTTTAATCGTGCAGGCATTTATCATTGACTTATGTTGAAAATAGTTTTTTGAAAAACATGATATTATCTCTTAACTAAGCCGAATCCAGAAAAGTTCATATGACATTATAGTCTCAAAATGTGGTCAGGAATACACCTTTCAAGTTTGTCGGGTTACTCACTAACCACCCTGTATAATACAGTTTTACATTCGATAGAACCAGATTTCAAAACACTTATTCCAGTCCGAAGTCGGGTCTCCAAAATGGCCGTTTTATATGTCTCAACCGCTTCTTCAGGCGTCTGGTACCGTTAACGAAGTCGTTGCTTGATTTTTGGAAAAGCAAAAATATCGTTAGGGGTTAAGTCTGGATTATATTTATACGGCGGGTGTTCTAAAATTTCGACGTTTTGCTCTTTTTAAAACGCAATTGTTTGCTGGACGGTGTGCGAGCTCGCATTATCGTGGTGCAGTAGTACTGTATGACGCCTTGGGTTACTTTTTCGAAGCACGCCGATAACTTCTGGTAAACAAGTGGTATACTAGTCAGCATTAACTATTTTACGATCCTCGAGAACGATGGTGGCAACGTGGCCACTTTTCGCCACAAACGTGGCAACCAATTTTTCAAGTGCTCTGTGAACGTATAACTTTGGTCGGTTTTGGCTCATCTTGTAACACCCAAACAGTCGACTGCTGTTTAGAATCGGGATCGTAGGTATATATCCAAGATTCGTCACCATTGATAATGTCGTAAACATTTTTGGAGTTTCCTCGGTTGAACTGTCGTAGAGTTTTGCGACACTATCGAACTCGAGCCGTTTTTTGGTCTTCACTGAGTAATGTTGAGATCCACTTTTTTACAATAAAGTGATCATGCACAAAATACTCTTAACGCTCGTCCCTGAAATACTTAAGGAAGCTTCTATCTCACGGTATGTCGCATGACGATCTTCGAAGATCAGTTGCCGTACAGCGTCAATGTTCTCCTGGGTTACGGCTGTTTTTGGTCGGCCTTCACGATGCCTGTCACCAAGACTAGAGCAACCGCGTTGAAATTCTAAATACCAGCGTTCCATAGGCCGGAGGCATGGTGCTTTACCACTGAAAACCGTAGTCAACTCTTCGTAGCACTGAAAGTCACGTTAAGCTCCTTTTGAAGTTGTAAAAAATTATTGCACGTAAATTTTCCTACCAAATTTCCATTTTGCCAACTGACTTGTCAACTTTGAACCGACGCTGTACTAAACTACTACGTACGGTTCGGCCGATATCGAGTCATTCATTTGTTGTCGAATTCTAAATTTGCGACGATAGTAAGAAGAAGAGACGATGCTAAGTAGTTTTTTTTTAATGCAATCACGGGAAGTTTACAAAACGACAGAACTTAAAAGGCAGCCCTCGTAAGAGATACTTTGATGAAACCAAAAATCGTTGACAGAGATTTATATACACATAGTATGTGTATATAACTTCCCCGTATTATAAATAATAGAAGGACACATTTTATAACTACGTCGTAGGTAAAAAATTTTTGGAACTTTAAAAAGTCAAAAAATTAAAAAGGCATGTCTAACAATAACTTAACTTCACGCTTTCACATTTGATACCTACCTAACTCGTTTTATCGCAGTTATGATCTTCAACTCTATTGATAACAAGTTAAGAGTTCTATTTTAAACGAATGTTTCCTTATGTAAGCTCTGATTTCCAAATGCGGTTTCCGAATCAGCGGCCCTACCACGACTTTTAAATCCGCTAATTTCGAGGATTTGTCTCTCTCACTCTAATGACACCTTCATTGGAATGACGGAGAAAAAATCTCGAAATTTACGAATTTCTGGGCATTTTTCCGAGAGCATCAAACACCGTGACGTCGGTGGCAGCCTTATCTCACGAAATCCGTGAGATATGCAAGAACTTTTGGACACATTGGTAGACGTAGTTGACGGCTACCAATATATCCAAAAAATGTATGATATACCCGCGGAAATCGGGTAATACCTGATGTTGCCAACGAAGGTCACGTCGGTTGAAACGTTGGAGAAATGCACTTCTATTTTCACGGTAGTAGGCCCGCTTAGAATCGTACGTGTGCGGCCGTTTCTGAAAACATGAAGATCTTACCGTCATCAACATCCGGTCCCGTCGTACCAACATCCCCGTGAGCATCTTCTGGTTCCTGCTTTATCCGTGTTGGTGGCACTGACATGCTGCCATCGACTTCAACTACTACAATATTGTGTCGATATTAACCCCCTGTCATGTATTTATGAGACTCAAATAGCGCAAAGCGCGACAGAAATGATGACAGCTGTCGCATGGTGTGATTGTGAATAATGGCGATTGAGATCTAATGTATCTAAAGTACTAAAAACATTTAAGTGTAATATCTGGTGTGTTATAAAATAAGAATATAATACCCCCTTATTCATAAACGTCTCCTAACTTAGGCACTGGTCTCACCGCGAGCTATGAACTATCGGCTATAAACTCGAACAAAAGATACGCACTCCCGTGTAAATAAAAGAGACACGGCGATACTCGCCCAGCTATCAGCTATCACCGCCGGGCGAGTATCCGTGTCTCTTTTATTTCCAGTGCGTATCTTTTGTTAGTGTTTATAGCCGATAGTTCATTGCTTAGTAGCTCGCGGTGAGACCAGTGCCTTAACAAGCCGCTAAGTATGAGGGTATCTGAAATGACGTTCACCAGAGTGGCAGCACAGCGTCAGGTCCAGAAACTTGTCTAAATTCTCAGAGCGCCTATAGTTTCGTGTTCAAATGTTTTGTACGAGTTAATAAAATTATATAAAAAAATAAAAATACCTTCTAAAAAAAGTTAGTTTTTCTTTGGGGCTCGATAATTGTGTTCCTTAGCGGAACCTTACGGCTAAGTGGCGCCAACTAGTGGCATACAATTTACAGAAAACCCTCACTGTTTGTTCCTTTCGCTCTCATGGATATATTGATAATAACGAAAGGGACAAACAATACTTAGCGCTTTGTTAAGTTAGCAGACGTTTATGAATAAGGGGGTACATAAATATCTTGGGACATCTTAAGGTGCATTTAGACCAAACGAGCATTCGCTCATTCTATGCCCCACTCTACGAAATCAACGAATTTCAACGAATCACGTTTTGTGTAACGAACGAATTTCGTAAGGGCTTGTCCATTAATCACGTCATACGATTTTGGCCTGTTTTAGACCCCCCCATCCCCCATGGTGATATTTGGTGATATTTTCTGGACCCCCTCCTCCCTAGCCAATATCACGTGTAATTTTTTGGCAACTGAAGTAGTCCTTCTAATAACACTTGAATTTACGTACGTTTTTGCCAACTTAGGTAAATGTTCGCGAAGTTTTAAAATTTAGTATTTAAAAAGTGTTTTATAAAAAAGTCGAGATTTTTTACTGACTAAAATGCTGTTCAGCATATTCGAAAAATTACACGTGATTTGTCCGATGACCCCCCCTCCCCTATGGTGATAATTGGTGATTTTTTATTGACCCCCCCCCCCCCCCCTCCCCCTATACAGTATGACGTGATTAATGGACAAACCCTAAAGTGGGGCATAGAATGAGTGAATGCTCGTTTTGTTTAAATGTACCTTTACACAAATCGACCTAGTCCCACGGTAAGCTCAATTAACGCTTGGGATGTGTCACCAAGTGACGATATATATAATATATACATATAGGGTGAATCAACTTTTTTCTGTCTGTTATTGTCTGCCATGGTTACGGTCGCCTGAGTCACGCTGGTTTTATGCAAAATGCTGCTACTTAATTTACGTAAACATGCAGGGGAAATACGTCCAAAATGACACATACGTACAAAACGACACATGCGGGTTATTTTGAATTTGGCGCACTTTAATACGAAACTGACAGTGACACTATGCAGCTATAACGGTTTTCTATGGTCTGGCAACTTTTGGACGCATCTACTTAATTAGTGCCGTTGGCATGACGGAAAATAAGTATTCACGCGTTGTGACTTTTTTTCTTGCCTATAAAGTTTTTGATAAAATGTTATCTTTTTTGGTGTTGTACCCTTCGATGTACCATTTTTTCATGCCGCAATCATTTATCTTTAGATTGCACAACTTACTGTTAGAAAAAGAAGCCTTTACATATTTATTTTAAATTTTTATTTTTTTAAATTGCTATACGGACAAAACGACATACATAAAATTAGACAAAATAACATAGGGTGTGTGGCATACTTAGTGTTGGCTTATGCTCCTCAAATGTTTGATGAACTACAAAAATGCTCCTAAAGCTCTCCCGGTAAAATAAGAATGTAAGGACACTGAACTCGTTTGAAAATATTAATGATAAAGCGAATTCCTAATGTTTCTTACAGCGATGAAGAAAACTGCACTTGTATATCTTGTAACAACCTTCATTCACACTCTTAGCCCGGAGAAGACCGATTGTCGTGTGTAAAGTGTTCAATTTGGGTTCACATTTCATGCACCAGCAATCCAAGAAGAAATAGATGTTTCATTTGCGAATTATAGCAATAATTTTGTAATGTGTCATTTAGTCCATTAGCAATATGTCATTTTGTCCGATGCATATGGACAAAATGAATTTTGACTAGTCTCCGCTAATTATTTTTTAATATTTTTTTGGTTGGTATTTTGATAGAAGTGTGTATGTGTTTCGATAACTGAAGGACCAAATATTATTGATATAAACTATGGCAGTGCTGTGAAATACCAGGAAAAAAGTTATGACACAAAAACAAAACTATGTGTCATTTTGGACGTACTTCCCGTTTTGTGTAACGAACGAATTTCGTAAAGTGGGGCATAGAATGAGTGAATGCTCGTTTTGTTTAAATGTACCTTTACACAAATCGACCTAGTCCCACGGTAAGCTCAATTAACGCTTGGGATGTGTCACCAAGTGACGATATATATAATATATACATATAGGGTGAATCAACTTTTTTCTGTCTGTTATTGTCTGCCATGGTTACGGTCGCCTGAGTCACGCTGGTTTTATGCAAAATGCTGCTACTTAATTTACGTAAACATGCATATAGTCCATGTTTGTACATGGCTCATCAAGGAAAGGGTTTATTAACACCAGAAAAATGCATGTTTGAATAGTTTAAGTAGCATAATTATACATAAAACCAGCGTGACTCAGGCGCCCGTAACCATGGTAATAACAGACAGAAAAAAGTTGATTCACCCTATAGATACTTAAATAGGTATATAGACAGCCACGACCAAGGAATAAATATTTGTGATAAATAAATACACAAATAATGCCAGGATTCAAACACGAAACCTCTAGCTTCATAGGCAGTAACTAACTAGGCTACAGAGGCTGACAACTGATATTACTGGCCTACTACCGCGAAAATCGAATTTCGTATATTTAGAAGATTTTTCTCTATCACTCAAACGAAGGCGTCATTAGAGTGAGAGAGACAAATCCTCGAAATTTACGAATTGGGTCATTTGCAGAAAAAGTGAACCTTTTAATTTTTTTTACGATCATGGACTGTAATACATCATTTTACTCGGCATCGTGCGTACTTTTCAGTTATGAAACAAAAAAAATTGTCCCTAATGTCATGAAAATAAGTATGTAAATTGAGATTACTCAGTTTAGTTACTCCCATACTAAATGTATGAAACGAAATGTAACAAAACTGATAAAAGAAATCTCAAATTTGTTACAGAATTTTTCATACCTTTAGTATGGGAGTAGAGAGGAGTCTTTTACTAGCTATATTAACAAATGAGGGACGTATAGTCTATCTCACGGCGAGATCATAATCATGGCCTTAGCGTCTATGGCTGACGATTTATGGTGTAATATTCGAGAAGCACCTTTTCTGATGACTCAATAGACCGATGCGTGACCGACATAGTCTACCGCAGGACTGACAAGGAAAGTTTGCGGAAATGGGCGCCGAAGCACCTTGGCGTCGCTTCTGTCGCTTATGAGCGAGTGCAGCAAACCATGTCTCATCACAAATTTTGCGACCCTCCACAATACACTTGCGCCACTCTGTTCGTTGTTCTGCGACCTTCTCCCAGTGCCGGTAGTCAATATGAAAGGCAATCATGTCCCTCTTTGCGCAGTCTTTAAAGCGAAGCAATGGCCTTCCTACGCTACGCTTTGCATTCGCAACAGCACCAAGAAGAACACTACGAGGTAGTTGAGAGGGTTCCATCCTGTGCACATGCCCTAACCAACGCAGACGTCTCTCATGTCGCGTCAATCATGTGCTAAGCATACAGAAGATCAACCGCGAACCACGAACGAAGTGTTTCCTCTCTCGCACTTGTGCATTTGTACGTAAGTGTGACTGAGAGGCACGTATACATTGCGGAACATATGTCAAAGGCATAAGGTTCAAAATCGTATACATATTATTAGAGCCGACCGTACCTACTGATTTTCCATCGATTAGTTACGAAAGATTATTGCATCTTTAAAATCTTGTGTTATACAAAGTATCGATAAATTATAAATGAGAAGCTAGTTCGGGAAATATTATTTGACCGACTCTTATCTTACTTACGACCTTTTGTTTTGCATCATTAACAATAGAAAAGCACTAGACTGCTGCTAGTAAGTGTAAACGCATAACAGAAGGTCCGATTACAGTCGGTAGTCAGTAAGATAACAGTCGGTCAAATAATATTGCCCGAACTATACTATATTTGAAAAATACTCCGAAAATTCTGGTTTCTCCCATCCTGCTCGTACTCGCTTATTGGTGCGAGCGAGACGGATAGAAAGTATACCCCGCGTTAAAAACGTAACGGCAGCACATGGTACGGTTATATGTACATTATACTATTTAATTGAACTTACCGTGGGACTAGGTCGATTTATGTGAAATGTCCCTAGACATTTATTTATATTATATTTATTTAAATAAGCGGGTAGGTGTTTATAATGGAGCCATCCTTAACCCTAAACTTGACAGAATTAACAAAAATCGCGCGCTTTAGCCTCCTCGCCACTGTGTAGAGCAAAATATTTAAAAAATACAGTTATTGGGTCAAAAAGTATGTACCTATCTTTAAAGATACGCTGCCAAGTTAAGGGTTAAGTAAGAGGGCTTCGCTTTAGCTCGGGGTTAGCTTTGGTTAGTTTACATTGCTAGCGTTTGATAGCTTAAGTATTAAGAAGTTTTGTTTTACAAACAGAATGACTGTGTTAGGAATATATAGTAATAAATAAATATAAACGCTATAAAGTTAATCTAGTACTTACATGAAATAATCCGAGCTTGATTAAATTATTTATATCTGAATGAATTATTAAAGAATCAGTGACCAAGAAACAAGATATTTTTTTGACAAGTTTACGTTGAAAAAACCAAAGAGAATAAAATCAATACTGGAAAAAACAACCAAAGCGTCCATGTCTAGGAGGATCCATCTAAAGAGTTTGGTCATGGTGATAGTTAGTGATCGGAATATAATTTGATTCTTTGTTAATTTGGTTTGCGGTAGGAACATGGTAGGAACGAATTGTAAAAATTGTAACACACTACTACCGCACCGTACCGCGACCGCGACGGGGGTTTTATTTATATCTGAAGTAGTGATCAGAAAATCTGAATTTTCTAAAACAAATCGCAATTCAACATTGAATTACACGAACTAGAATAACTTATTTTTGCTATAAAATCCGGAAAAATAATATTATACAGCGACAGCAGCTCGACAGCAGCGACATCTAGTAAAAAAAACACCCCAAGATCGAGTTGCGGTACGGTCGTGTAACGTGTGCTACGGCCTTAAAAGAGAGTATTCACACGATGCATCTTTTGTCTATGGTCATAGCCCCGCCGTCAGCCGTCACAGTCAGTGTCAATGTCAGTTAAATCATAGTCATACAGCGCTTGGCTTCATAATTCTACGTGTTATTCATACATAAATTCTACAAAAGCACGCTGAGATTATTTCCTGTGACATAAGCGACATAACAAATATACTTTAAACGATGTAACGTGTATATTATTTGTCATTTCTTTAGTGCTCGCAATTGATTTCCCCTTCGTTTCGCAATTATGAATTCGTGCTTGTGCTGCTTACGAGGTCCTCCGGAAAGGGAATTATCGATAGCATACACACATCTTGGCAAAACAGAAATATATTCCCACATGCTGAAAGACTGCTTCGATTTACAGGTATGTTTAATTTATTTAGTCTACGTATTTCGATGAAAAGGCATAACGATTCGTATGTGTTACGAGCATTAAAAATATTAGGGTCAGATAACTGTACTGGTGTTAGTACAAGCAAATCATGTTGGAACTGCACTTAATTTATAGTACGCGTACTTTAATAGCTACGGACGCCATCAGATATATGGTAGCGTGTGTAAAAATATCTGAACACGTCTATCGTTATGGCAAAGGCGTGTTTAGATATTTTTGGACGCTCTGGTCGCTACGATGATGGCGACTGTGTACGATTTATTTGATACCTTATAAATAAGAATAGCATAGGTATGATTATAACCCTTTATAGGGCACCAGTCTCTAAAACCACCCTTTAGCACTATCTTTTTGTATTTTTTTCTTGTACAGAATTTTTCGTACTATATGGAGGCTGGAACCCACGATTTTTTTGAGTCTTACCTGTTAAAGGGAGGTACAGGTACCTTTTGCATTTTATGCGTTTATTTATAGTTTACGTTTAGATCATGTGTTATCTCATTCAGTTAATAATACTAAAATATAATGTATGAATGGTTAAACTCGCATATTATGTTTAGTCACTACGCTTGACACGTTTTGGAGAGCCAGGTGCTCATTCCTATTATTGTCATTGGATAAGTTTTTACAGGAATAAATTTAGACAATTTAGATATAAGCCTTCATTTGCATACCATTAGTGGCTAAACATGCAGTGTCACATAATTATAAGGAACTATCTTTTGCTTATCATGTTTGAGTAAAAAATGACCATAGTTATGAAGAAAACAACCAACTTCGATTTTTTGACAATGCAGTAAGCGACCAAACTCAATACATTAAACCTTAAGTCAGATTGACAAAAAATAAAAGTTGGTCGCTTCCTGCAAATCTATGGTCAAATTATTTTATTTATTTGTTTCAGCTTTGAGTATTAAGTAAAGTACCCTTCCTGTAACTTAGCCATGTGCTAAAAATCTGGTCCAGTAGTCAAAACATTATCTAAACAGTAATTCATAATTGATTAATGGTCATCCACAAAATCACTGCATGTGAAGTCACAAAACAAACAGTTCTTAGAAATATCTAGAATCTAGCACTATTAGAGTAGTAAAATGACATTTTCAATAACTGACCAAGTATGGTTAATTACAATTCAACTTAATTGCCGCACTGAAGGTGTTAAAGAAATCTGAATATTCAGATTCCAATGTCATTAATAACCGGTCATCAGTTATTGAAAATAAGGTCACTTTGGAACTCTAAGCACTATTTTATGGTTTTCTTTGTTTATGATAATATATTGGTAAGAGTTGATTAAATCACTACATAGTATAAAAACAAAGTATATCTTTAAAACTATGCAATAGATTTTGATGTGATTTTTTAATAGACAGAGTGATACGAGAAGAAGTCTTTTTTCTATATCTTGGGACATCTTACACAAATCAACCTAGTCCCTCGGTAAGCTCAATTATGGCTTGTGATGTGGGTACCTGGCGACGATATATATAATAGATACATACAGATACTTAAATACATAGACAGCCATGACCAAGGAACAAATATTAGTGATAAATAAATACACAAATAATGCCTTCGCCAAGATTCAAACCCGGAACCTCCAGTTTCGTAGGCAAGGTCACTACTAGGCTACGGAGGCTGACATTTTTAGTATCAGTATTGTACTTGTGCAAAGCTGGGACCAGTCTAGTACCACCAGGTGCGGATCCAGGGGGGCAATGGGGGCTCTTGCCCCCCACCTTGACACTGGACCTGGTATACCTAGGTGCTGTTTTAAGTATAAAATACTATCATATAGGACATTGCCTGGGTACCATATTTTAGCAGTATTCAATGTTGTACATTTTAAATCAAACTAATTTTGAATAAGTTTTATTTTCATTGTGCAAAAACTTCAATTAAAATGAAAATATTGAGATCAATCACACAAATCAATCATTCAAATAAAAGAACTGTCTAATCAATTGACAAATCCCTCTTTTGTATATATGTAAAATTGAGAATTTATTGCTTATTTTTGACAATATCATCATCATCATCTAGTCCTAGCCGATTTCGGCCACGGCGACTGGTTACACTGGTTGTTGAGCGCGTCGATCATGTGCTCTCAGGTGACTGATGTAGCCAATCTTTGCAGTAAATGTGCGGCCACAGTCGCTGCAAGTCAGCACCCCTCCAATAAAATTGTAATTAATGACCGCAGGTGGCCTGGTCTTCAACTCGTTGCGCCTAAGATCGAGTTGCACGCATCTCTCATTTTCAAAGGCTTGCACTTTGCTCTGCACTGTACGCCTCCATTTAGGTCGATCTTGGGCCAAAGTCTCCCATCGTGAAGGTTCCAGGTCGCATCTCCGCATATGCCGCTTTAGCACATCCTTATCGTAGGAGTTGGCCGCCCTGATTTCGCTTGCCTTCCTGCAACTCCGAGTAAAATATGCGCTTAGCAACTCTTTCTTCAGACATACGGGAGACATGCCCACACCATCGGAGCTGTCGCCTCATCAGGTCTCAATGCCGCTGACATTAGCGCGTCGTAGAACTACCGTGTTCCGAACACGGTCCGACCAAGAGATAGAGAGAGCAATATGCATGACTGTATGTATACTGTTTGTCAGTAGACTGACTTGACTTTCCCTAGCATTTGACATCTTGGGCACACTGCAAAACATATTGTAAAAGGTCAGTTTTTATTTATTCATTTTGTTGGCAGCTAAACCTCGGTGAGAAGCATGGGATCTGTGCGACGTGCGTGGGTCGCCTGCGAGACGCGAGCGACTTCAAGCAGCAAGTGCAGCGCTGCCAGGCCGAGCTGCAGGCTGCAACAGAAGGTTTATACGATCTATTTATTATTACCATTAAGATTTAAGTATTTGGGTGAATCAACTTTTTTCTGTCTGTTATTACCATAGTTACGGTCGCCTGAGTCACGCTGGTTTTATGCATAATTATGATAATAGTTATGATTTATGCATAAGCTCCTCTATGGTTCACTATTCATCAGAAATGACATTTAAAATTAGGTGGGCAGCCATGTATTTCATTACGTCTTGTATACACGAAGTGTCTTAAAATCCAACGCAATGCGTGTATGCCCGAATGCGTTTATAGGGAATAGACAATATAGACTTGTCTTGACATCTGTAAGGTAGGGGCTTAAGGGTGTGTTCACGACCCTGTAAATGACAAATAAAAGTATGGGAGTAGAAAAATATTTAAATATGTGACATAATACAAAAACATTGTTTTAGAGGAACCAGCAAATTCAGAGACGGAGGACGCTGAACCCATGGATGAACCTGGTCTATGTAAGTTTAATCAATTATTAAATTTGAATATTAAACTGTATTAAACACCCTGTTTTTTTTTATTTGCGTTAAATTAAAGGGCAACTTATTTAGGTCAAAAATAATCAATTTCTCTAGGTAACTAGTATCTTAACTCTTACTGTTATTTAGTTATTCAAAAAATAAGTTTAATGACTGAACAAGTGTATTGCAACCTTTATTACATCCTAATGAAACTTATTTTGACATGTGCCGTGACCGGAGATCTTATTCTTAAGGTTCTCTCACAATTGCCATTTCAATTATTATGTATGAAAAGGTACATTTTTTTTTATTTAAACAGAAAGCCATATACTAGGTAACTCCTATTAACGTAGCAAGTAATTCCTCAAATTTAACGCAAATAAAAAAAACAGGCCAGTACCAAGGAACAAATATTTTATTATCCCAAATATTTGTTCCTTGGTACTGGTTGTCTATGTATTTAAGTATCGTCTCTTGGTACCCACATCAGAAGCCTTATTGAGGGTTTTTGATACCTTTTCTGCCACTATAGGGCGATGAGATGGCAGCACTATGCGTAAGGTCCAACGAACTGTCAAAATAAATACGCGTATTTAATTTTCAATATATTTCAGGTTCACTCAGCCAATTAAATTGTCAGCCTCCGTAGCCTAGTTGGTAGTGAGCATGCCTACGAAGCTGGAGGTTCCGGGTTCGAATCTCGGCGAGGGCATTATTTGTGTGTTTTTTTATCACAAATACTTGTTCTTTGGTCATGGCTGTGTACATATTTAAGTATCTATATAAATCTATCTTTTATACAGCGTGTGTATTTGATACGGGCGAATATTTTAGTGGCGATTACTATCGGACCTAGGGAACCTATTTACATAAATTTATTTTAGAAATTAAGGTATTTTTATTTTCATACAAAATAATTGAGCCCGCAATGTATTGCATCCACTGGTAGTTACATTACTTAAAGTAGACATAAGTATCTAAACGTCATACGAGTCTCATGTCAGTTGGCCGGCATACATTGCTGCTGGGTTGCACTTTAGAAAAATCATTACACCTAATCAACAACAAAATTTAACGCAATGGTTATCTTATACGACTCGTAGGATCAGATATTATAGCTGGATTAATTATTCGCCCGTATCAAATACCCACGCTGTATATATTGTCGCCTGGTACCCACTTCACAAGCCTTAATTTTATTGAGCTTATCGTGGGATTATGTTGATTTATGTAAGATGTCCCTATTATAATATAAGATATCATCATATCAGCCGAAAGACGTCCACTGCTGAACATAGGCCTCCCCCAAAGATTGCCACAATGACCGGTCCTGCGCCACCCGCATCCAGCGGACTCCTGCGACCTTCACCAGGTCATCGGTCCACCTTGTGGGGTGCCTACCCACACTACGCCTTCCGGTACACGGCCGCCACTCAAGAACCTTCCCGCCCCAACGGCCATCGGTTCTACGCGCAATGTGCCCCGCCCACTGCCACCACTTCAGTTTAGCGATTCGTAGAGCTATTTCGGTTACTTTGGTTCTGCTGCGGATGGTCTCATTTTAATCCGATCTTTAATATTAATGGCGTTCTTTACATTCATTGATTATTTACAAAATTAAAAATTGTGGAAAAAATTAAAAAAAATACCTCTCGTAAAATAGTTTTTTTTATTCTGATTTATTAAGTTCAAATATTTTATACTCAAAGAAACTACTTTAGTACTACTATTGAATAGTGAAGGTTTTGTCTCTAAACCTTTTCCCCCGGATGAACGGGATAATCTCGAAAAACTGTCTAACTGGACGAGAACATATGCATCGGGGCTCGTATAAGAGTAATATCTATTTATTTACTTTAGGAATAATTGTCTTCTAAAATATATAATAAAAATTGTTCCAAGTCAATTCCAATGAAGTGAACAAAGTTCTAGTAATTTTATTTAGCCAGTGACTTTGCGCCTCTGTTTTAGAGCTCAATCTTCAGTTCGGCGACCGTTTACTAGTCGTAATCCATTACAATGTCAATAAACTTGTAAATACAACAGGATTTTGATATTTTATGTTCAGCACTAATGAATAGTATGAATATGACAGTTATTTTGACCTCATGCATAAGTAGCTCCGTCTGGTGATTGAAAAAATATCGAAAACACTCATTGAGCTTACGATGGGACTAGGTAGGCTACAATCAAATGTCATAATATCATGTTCTTAGAATGTCGCAATGTTGAAACAGATTATTAGTAAAATGTCTAAATCCCAAAAAAAAATTTTTTTTCATTACATCTAAATGACATTGGCATAATACATCTACTATCCGAAATGTGTTAGGTTCATAATAAATTAATAACCAAAACTCAAAATGACAGTTTCTCAGAATACCTAAAATATTAGTTACGGTAAGTATTATATTCCTTGCACTGTGTTTTATTATAAATTTTAGCTTTAAATTAGTTAAATAATTCAAACTATTTATGAAAAACTAAATTTAGTACAGTTTTCCTGGATACTGCATTTTTGGCATTTTGAGAAAGTGAAGTTTTGGTTTTAAGTAAATCTGGCTTTCAGAGATTTTGGGAATACGACGATTCGAGAAGTAAGTTTAAATCATTGCGAGTTTTAGACATTATGAGACTAATCTGTTTTGGGATTTCGACGTTTAAGGAATATGGTATTTGATGATAATATAGTAATTGATAGTTATTTATAAATATTTTGTAAGTTATCATATACTGATAATGTTACTGAATAAGTTCCGTTAGGAAAGAGCGGTGCCTCCTAACACAAGTATTGCTATACTTACCAGGAGGTGCTGGCCACAAAATACCTATATGTAAACAGATTTTGATACCTAATATTTTGATTTTGATTTTTTTTGATTTTGAAAAAGGAATATGGTATTATGATATTTGGTTGTAGCGAACCGGAATCGTTGAAATGTGTAAGGTGACGGTTGACAGGATCTAGCGGACTGGACTAGTGGATAACACTATATTTGTACATTGATTTACAGTCGAAGCAGAGATAAGTATCAAAGAAGAACCATGTTGGGAAGTCAGCTTGGATGAAGGGCCTCCGTACCACGAAATAAAGGATCGCCAAAATCTTGAAACAGGTTAGTTGCCAGCAGGTCTAGCGAAGATACCTCCTCATTTGTTTTTACATTTTTTTTAAATATCTTACTATTTCGGACTTTGTCATAGTGACAACCAACATAAACGTTGCCAGCAACCTTAGGGCTTGTCCATTAATCACGTCATACTGAATAGAGGGAGGGGGGGGGGGTCAAGAAAAAATCACCAATTATCACCATAGGGGAGGGGGGGGTCATCGGACAAATCACGTGTAATTTTTTTGTTGCTCTCGAATCTGCTGAACAGCATTATAGCCAGTAAAAAAATCTTTACTTTTTGTAAAACTCTTTTTAAATACTAAGTTTTAAGACTTCGCGAACATTTACCTCGTAGTTAGCATAAATGTACGTAAATTCAAGTGTTATTAAAGACTACTTAAGTTGGCAAAAAATTACACGTCATATTGCCTAGGGGGGGGGGGGTCCAGATAAATATCACCAAATATCACCATGGGGGATGGGGGGGTCTAAAACAGGCCAAAATTGTATGACGTGATAATGGACAAGCCCTTATATCGTGTTGTCACTATGACAAAGTACGAAATGGTACATGAATCAATTTCTTCGGCTGTACATGAACTCGGAAAACAATACACTCTTACCTGCAGGCCTAGACAAGATGCCTCGTCTCGTCGAGATACGAATTTCCTTTTTGCACGTGTCTCGTACGACGTTTTTTTTAGTACAGATGGCCCTCCGAGGTTTTGGACCTGACGTAAAATGAGCCACTTCTCGCACTAGAGCCTATAAAAGGCACTGTCTTTTTTTTTATGTTGGCACAACAAAGTGGCTCCACTCCACCTGATCGTAAGTGAAAAGTAGAGCCCAAATCGCGGCGGCAACGAACAGGAGACAAACAGTAACCTGTTAGTTGCCACCGCCTTGCTGGCCCGCTAGATGCTTCTTCACGCTTCGTTTAAAGGGTCCCAACTGTCTGTACTCAAAATGTATAATTTTGTATTTTGTCATAGTGACAACAATATAAGGTTGCTTAAGCAATATTTATGTTGGTTGTCACTGTGACAAAGACCGAAATGGTAAGTAAATGGGTATATAAATAACAATAATAGTATCTTCATATTATACAGGGTGCTCGCGAGGAAACCGCAAGATTTTAATGCTGAATTCCTGATCATATTTAGAGTATTTAATGTTATGCAAAATTTCCTGGATTCGGCTTGGTTCCAGAGAAAATTAATCTTTTTTCGAAAAAAGTTTTTCGACGTAACTCGTCATAAAACTTCTTTTTGATTACAACGCTACCACAATGTGTTCTAATATTACCACACCTTTTAAAGATAAAGATAAAAATTCATTTATTCAAGTAGGATCGGGTGGATCGCTTTTGCATCGTCAATATTTCTACACTTGATAGTAAACATACACAATTATAATTAAATTCATATACAGAGTTAACACAACAAAAATAAAATATCACAATTACCCTATAAAAATTACATTGCCATATTATAAATAAAATTTGTCATTTAAATCTAAGAAAACATGCAAAAGTTTATTTTAATTTATTGTAATCATTTAATTTGGGCCAAGCAGTTTTATCACAGAGGTAGTCTTCTACAGTATAGTATCCCTTTTTCATTAGTGAGGTTTTCAAATATTTCTTTAATGCTGGAATTGACAAATTGAATACCTCTTCGGGCAATTTATTATAGAATAGGACACATTGCCCCATAAAGGATTTATATATTTTACGCACACGAAACTTCTGTATTGCAATTTTATGTGTCTAGGACCGGTCATTTTCACAAACGAATCTATGTGCTTAAGAACATAAATAATACACTCGTATATATACTGTGACGCAGTTGTCAGGATGTTTATTTCTTTAAAACGATCTCTTAGTGATTCTCGGTACTTCAGCTTATAAATAAACCGGACCGCTCTTTTTTGTAGAACAAATATTGTTTGTATATCCGCTGCTTTACCCCACAGCAAAATACCGTATGTCATTAAACTATGAAATTGACTAAAATATACTAAACTTTGCCTGACAATAAAAAAATAAGAATAGACTTGACGAAAAAACCTGTCCCTAAAAAAATGATTCAAAAAATTAATTTTAACAAATTTTTGTTATGATAAAAAGTATTGGAAATGTTAAAAAGTATTCAAAAAGTCTAAAAAAAAAAGAAAAAAGTTTTTTTTGTGGAATTTGACATTAGGTCTCATAATATTTTTTGTTTATTTTGATGTCTACAATGCATAGTTAAAATCTTTCGGTTTCCTCGCGAGCACCCTGTATATCTGAATAACCTTATTAAATTATATCGCTGCCTCAATATTATATTTAGCACTTTTATCAATTTGATGTTTGAACATTCTCACATTGAAACTTAGTCCAGATTTAATTACCCCGAAAATGTAACAGGACCGTGTAATATTTGGCGATATGACATCTAATATTTAAAAGCAATTAACGGAGTGATATTTTTCATAGGGTGAATACACATTTATCAGCATGCGTACGCATTTTGTCTATAGAAAATGTCAGTTTGGTATGGGACGGCGTCCAGCTTTCCGCACGCGTACGCATGCTTATTTATAGTTTAATTATCGAACAGATGGAATTGCATTTGTAGTGGTGTTACTAAAGCAACACTTTTAAAGTGAACCTTGTGTCTTTACAATTAGGTTTACTATTAGTCGAATAATGCCAATACATGAGTCGATAAAACACACACAATAGCACACAATACATTGTAAATACGCGATACTACTACATATGCAATTCCATCTTCTCGATAATTCAACTATACACGCTTCTTACTAAACAGCCAGTTTTATTAGACAAAATGAGTACTCATGCTGATAAACGTGTCTTCACCCATAGTCATATATCGTCTGCTGACAAGCAAAACTCACTATAAAAACTGTCACTACTCTTAGCAACCTCTTATGTCAGTCTATTAAGTCAAAAATGAGATACGAGCTTTATTTCAAGTAGGTATTTGTTACTTAGTGAGTTTTGCTTGTCAACCGACGATATGTACAATATTTTATGTTTGTTCTAGATGAACCCGACAAGTCAGAAACGGAGGATCGTGAACCGGACGACGAACAAGCTTTATGTAAGTATACATCGTCACAATATTGATCAAGAGGTGAGAAATCCTACAGGTGCGATATATGCTATAGAGCGTCCATCAATTCAAGTCACATAGTTAGACATAAGTCGACCAATAAAAAAAAATGTCAGTTAGTAATTCTGCATTCACAGATTTCCTAAAAGTTTTTTGCTTCGTCTAGGAATCAGACCGATTTAAATGTCAAAAAAATCGGGCGGACCCTGCACGAGGTCCTACCTAGCGTTGAAAATGTCGGAAAAAAATAAAACGTTTTTTACGGGATTGTATGAAAACTTCGTTATTTTTCGGATTTTTACAGAAATGATCAATGTCACTGTCACGCCTTGCCATCTGTTTCAATTGACTTTTCTTCAGTGACATCGCGTTCTCCTGGTATAAGTGAAAATTAGACCTAATTTACATTGGTTTAGAGTTGAAAATTAAAGTGAAAAATTTCATTGTTTTTTTCGAAAAAATTAGGAAAAAAACGAGCTGTTTGGAAAGAAACAGGATTCAATCCAGAAATTTTCAACGCTAGCCCTACCACCAGCAAAATCATTTTGATACATAATGTATTATTACATACAGAATTGACCTTATAGCGGCCGAGCACTGTAGTTTTATGACGTCCTGTATATGTCATACTGAGAATATGATAATTATGTCATATTGTTTCAGTCGAGGCGGAAATAAATATTAATGAAGAATGGGACGGGTCGCGCGAAGACAACCATTTATACGGCAATGAAAAACCTCACGACGCTGAACAATCTACCCTTGGCTCTCATACTGGTAAGTAACAAGTGGTAGTGAACCTGCCTGCGAAGCTGGAAGTTCCGGGTTCGAATCCCGGTAAGGGCATTTATTATTTATTTCCCACAAATATTTGTTTTTTGGTTCATACATGTTATTAGTTTTAGATATCATGTTTCTTAGTATCATTTACTGCTTAAGAGTTACACAACCGATATACAAAGGAAAATAACGAAATTTCATTTTCAAAAAATTCAGGTTCGATTCATGGGCCGAGTACACGTATTTTTGTAAGTGTATGAATGCAGTTTTTCTTTTTACCAAAATCGATCTCATGGTTCCAAGACAAGATTTCGCTATCTGTTATGGTTTCCAAAACCTCCATACTGGGCATTAGGATTGATCACCTATTTTTTTTAAATACTTTTCATCACACTTGCTGTCTAAGCGCGCCATTGCTTGCGTGCGTAGCCGGAGTAGTAGAAAAGTGAAATTCCCTAGGGAGTAATAGAAATGTCAGTACGTCATTTAATAATATTATATCTTAAAACTAATTTTTCTGTCGGCAAGTGTGATGAAAAACATTGTATGCATCACGGTCGGTAAGCGGAATGCTAACTCGAGTCATAAAAGCCCTCCGCCTAACGGCGTCGGGCATTCTAACACTCTCGTTAGTAATTCCGTACTTACCTCCCTTGATGCACAATGTACTGTTAAACATATGACAAAAACGTTATATTACTTTTATATTTGTAGCAAAAGTTACCTTGACCTTATTTTTATCATCATAAATAAGTATCCCAATTCTCTTTTCTCCAGCATCAAACCAAATGGCGATAAGGGAACACCCTCTACCACAGCTAGAAATCATCCCCATGATAACTCGCAACTCCCCAACTCTTGACCAACTGTCAGATGACGTCACCCCATACGAGTGCGCGATATGCGGCGAAAAGTTCCAGGAACTACTAGATTTAAGCCAGCACGTGTCAAAGAAACATAAGACGAAACGCGCGCCGATGGTAAGGCAAAAGAATAAACAGAAACATAAACACACAGGAAAGAAACCTTACCCCTGCGACACGTGCAGAAAGAAACCGAACTCGCGCGTAATTAAAGGGCATAAAGAACGGAATGAAGGGGAGAGACGGAGGTCGACGCGTAAACGTAAGTATTAAGATCTCACAAATGTAATCAGCTGTAAATGAGTATTGATGATTTTATTTCTGGCATATACAGGGTCGTGATCCCAACGTGTTAGGCACTGGTCTCACCGCGAGCTACTAAGCTATGAACTATCAGCTATAAACACGAACAAAAGATACGCACTCCCGTTTAAATAAAAGAGACACGGCGATACTTGCCCAGATATCAGCTATCACCCCCGAGCGAGCTTAAGATGGTCTTTCTGAAAAAGGTTTCACATGGAACAAGTATGAAAATCGCGCAAAAAACTAGTTTGATACCGATCGGGGCGGAAGTGTTCATAATTATGTAAACACATTTGCAAGGAATTAGTATGGAGAAATGTATACATATTAATGATCTCGGACTTAACTAGTCATAAAAAAAGTATGTTTGTTCATATAGGTCCATGGGAAACCTTGTTCGGAAAGACCAACTTAACCCTTAAATGCATAGTCATGTATATATGCATCATGAATTCTGGACTCTGTTGACAGCATCTCAGAATTCAAATTTGAATAAATTGTTGTCAAGATCCATGCATTTAAGGGTTAAAACGTTTTTCACAGTTGGGTTCACGACCACGGAATCACCTGAAATATGATGCCGTTGAAATAATAAACCTTAATATTTATATTAGGTTAAATATAGGAAATTTTGTAATTTTATTTATTTTGTTTTGTTGCGATCTACATCATACTTAAGGCTAGTTTGGAGTTCTATTTAAGCATATTTAAATATTTATCAAACGGGTTACTCACGTAATTTAAGTCGATAATTGCTCGACATCTTTCGATCCATTTAGAGGATCATCATGGAGTACCCGTGACCAAAGCCCGACGTGTACTGTGTCCTCTAAATGGATCGAAACATGTCGAGCAATTATCGACCTATATTACGTGTTAAAATATTATTGAACCGGGTTACTCACGTATTTAAGTCGATGATTGTTCAACATGTTTCGACCCATTAAGAGGGTCCTCGTCCGAAGCATCAATTTAAATACGTGAGTAACCCGGTTCGATAATATTTTCATATGTTTGAGTCTCACGTTAGTTATAATCAGAGATCGGAAAAATGTGCGTCAATGTTCGCAATAATATGGACACTTAAGTTGATTGAATAATTAATCATTTAATCATTTTCAGAAAATTACATATTTGTCACCGGTAACTATGAAAACCTTTTTAAATGGTCACCTTAAAGCTTCGAAATCAAATTTCAAGAAATTGTTCGTTTGATTATTCATTTAATCAATTTTGGAGTCATTTCCATATTTTTGCAAACAATGACGCACATTTGTCCGATCCCTGGTTATAATTCCGTTTGATAAATATTTAAATATGTTTGAGTCTCACATTAGTTATAATTCTATTTAAGCGTTTAAAGACCGATTTTTATGGAACAAATCAAATTATTTTACTAAATATCTTGATTCGTATTATTTAAGTAGTACCTATAACCGTTCGTCAGTTGAGAACAAATACTGGTCAAAAGCATGTCGGGCCATGTTCAGAGTAGGGTTCCGTAGTTATTCAAAAACGGCTGGGCCGATTACGTTCGAAATTGCTTTATTTTAAAGTATTCTATAAGCCCACTAAAGGTACAGAGGGGGAAGCAATTATTTTTATTCTGAAGCGGTTATCTCCTATAATATGGACGTTAGAAAAAGACCCTAAACAACGACACTAGAATTCACATCACATCACCATCAGCCTATGTTAGTCCACTGCTGGACGTACGCTAGACGCATTAGGAGGTAAATGCCCATAATCGCCACGCTGGGCAAGCGGATTGGCGATCGCAGTAATGTGTCCACTATGATGACGCTGCTGCCCATCATCAATCTTGTAGAATGGTCAGTGACACTTTAATCCCTTATTCGACTCGTTTGCCGTGTGGTGACGGCAGTAAGAATACATTTGTCACCACCCCAACTCCTCCTGCGGGTGTCGTAAGAGTCGACTGTAGAATTACAACAAAATAAAAAAAATATTACGACTAATTAGTCCCCGCTTTACGAGTAGATACACGAAAAACATTTTTTTTTTCTATGGTATTTACCTCCTGATGCGTATAGCATAGTTAATAGGAGAGGCCTACGTCGTGCAGTGGACTATCATAGGCTGATGCATGCATGCAACGTAAAAATATATCTGCGTACGTGTTTCACGATATATGTCAAAGACCTCAAATGAAAGGTCCACGGAAAGAACATGTCTAGTCAATTCAAATTAAAGAATGAAAACCCACCTTACTTTTAACAGAATAAGGTGTGAATTTGCCCTGATTTTTTTAGGCTATCGACATGTTTTTTCCGTGGACCCTTAAAATGTTAGCCTTATTTAGTCACATTTTTGGATTATACTGACGAATGGTTTAGATATAAAAAATTATTTATTATGTATGAACTGAATTTGTTTTTAACATCCGAGAATAAGCGATGTTACTGCAATAAATTCAGAGATCGGACAAATGTGCGTCATTGTTCGCAATCTGCGACCATATATAACATGGACGTCTAACGTCAGCTCAAAAATGCCCCCAAACACAATTGTTCAATTGTGCCAAGATGGGCAGGACATAGCGCTTTTCTTAACACCACGCATATTTCGGCGCAACATCTTTGACAAATTTTTATAGAATATGGCCAATCAAAACTTTGATGGACCAATCACAACTATTTTTAAATGGCGGTATAAGTTTTTATAGGTTGACATGGAAATTCAATACCGTGATGCATTGAAGAGGGGGTGATACTTGTCAACTAAAATTCAGGCCCGTTTTTAAAGGCAATTTAGTATGCCGTGCGGCTTCCATGTTTTAATTGTTCGTAGTTCGCAATAATATGGATAATAATATTCACTCCAAAATTAACAACTAAACGAATGATACACATTTGTTCGATCTCTGGCAATAATAGACACATTAATGTAAAACAAAATTTTCAGGACCTGCCGTGCATTTCATAAATAATTAATTTAGAGCCAGTGTCTTAGTAATGACGCTTTTCTTGTAGTGGCAGAAATAAAACCTCGAAATTTCGGTCAACGCGGTAGCGGTAGGCCGTAGGGGCCCTCCTCACTCGCGAGCGAATTGCGGTGCGAAGCGTGAGTTCTTCGCGCCGCGATTCGCTCACGAGTCAGAAGCGGCCTGTACAATATTCACCATAGATAATTTCATACGAAATGGTTTCGATATTATCATGAATTGTATAGTTTTCATTTATTGATGTAAACATTACTTATCATTCCATTTTCATAGAAGTGGGATGCCACTATTTTTCGAATTATAAAAAAAAAGATTTACGTAAATGAACTGTCAATCATAATTATGAGAAGGTTAAGGTTATTTAAAAATAATAACGACAAAAAACATTGATGTATACTTTTTCCGACTAGGTTGTCAGTACTAAAAGGCGGTAAATTTAAAAAATGTAGGCGTTTAAATTTGCCGTCTTTTCTACTTACTAGCTGATGGAACAGAGTGTATAAAATAAAAAAAACTCACTTTTTTTGTCGGATTATAAATAACAAATACAAATAAGTTATTTATTTGTATTATAAATAACAAGTTTTTTTTTCTAAAAGCACGTTTATTTTCGACTACTATAATTGAAATAAATCAACTTTATTTTATTTTTTTTATTATTTACTATCTTCACTCGTAGATAAATTTTATAATATTATGAAAACTAAAAATATATTGTAAAAAATAAACCAATGCCCGATTTTGAAACGTTGATTCTTTAAAACGTGTACTCTGTCAAATAATACAGGTCAAGTATATTAGGATCATTATTTGGGCGTTTGTTGCGAGTCATTTTCATGGTCACACTTCGCAATAACGGCTGATTATTTTAACATTGTGTCTGGTTATCTAGTGAATGTACGGGACATCTACCAAATAACCGTAATTCACCACAAAGCCTACAGCCAACTCTTAGAAAATGTGACCACGAAAATGAGGCGGTTGAAACGCTCGAATAATGACCCATTATTTCTAAGATTAATTATTTATTGTAAGAACGTAAAGAACGCTGATTTCAAATAGATTTATAAAAAGTGTTAAAGATAAGGGGAATAATTTTTATTATGAAATTGTATTGGAACTTATCTAATTTCTTCATGGAATCCAAAAAAACATGTAAATTTATAGTCAGAAAACATTGTAAATATAAAAATAGCAAATTGTGATTAAAAAGACCCTTCCATTCCTGCCAATTATGGTGGTTTTTAAACACTAATATGCTGCCTGTACAAATTTATCTAACAACCATTTAATTTTTTTTCGATTGGATGGTTAATTTAGGAAAATTCCAATATAATTGTGATGTTATAAAGAACCTGTCATGTAAATATTTGAAAAGTCTGTTTGAAATCAGCACGTTTAAAGTATTTTCTGTGAAAAGTTACATATGACCCGTTGTTTGACTAGGTGAAATGGGCTCCTTTAAAAATGTGTAAGACGACTAGATCTTACGCTTTGTTTACATGTAGACCGATAAAGTTTAAAGGTTGTCCAAAAAATATTAATTGTAAAAACCGTTCCTCACTCTTGTTCGCAATTTCGCATATGAGTGAGGGGTGGGTTTAAGCGTTTTAAGTTGGCCGTGTTTTAGAAAATATTAATTGTAAGTTTGTTTTTATTGAAACGATAAGCTTGCCGGGCTATGTTATGAGGCAGTAAATTACACATATGTACGTTTGAGTAGCTGTTTGAGTGTCTAAGTATGTGTTTAGCTATTTAAGTATTGAAAATCGCCGCCTAGTACCCATAGCTCTGTTTACTTTGGGACTAGGTGTATCATTGTAAGTTCTCCCCAAATATTTATTTATAGGGTTATCAAACCCAATAACCCCGGCTCCGTAAACAGAGCTACCGAGGAATTACAAATGATTTATAGAATAATCTTAGTTTTATTGTAATCCTTATCACGTCCCAACCCGAGCCATTTTAACCCTTTAATGCCCATATTAAACGGCATGCGACAAGCCTGTGCATGTCCGCTTGAAAGTTACCGAAAGGCCGCTCCTCACTCCATATTCATTCATCACTCATCGTCCATATTTTACAGGTTTAGGGTTAACGCAATTAAATTTGAATTTATTTGTACATACAGTATTAAAATCATAGAATTTTTCTTGCTAATAACAATATTACGAGGTTGTAAAATGAAGGCCCAAATGCTAAAAGCTTATAATCAAATTAGATTTCATGCCTTTTTTGTAGTCATGATAAAGGCCCCAGCCGTTCTTCTCATTCCTACTCACCGCGCCACGATTCGCTCACGAGTGAGGAGTGGCTTTACAGTTTTTCTAAACCTATGATATAAACGTAGTTCTCTTTGCCTATACTTCACGTTCGTCATTACCACAGATAAAATATAGGGAAGATTCCGTGTATTAAGACATACATGAACAAACTATTGTCATCCTTCACCCCATCTCAAGACGTATTCCATAAGGAAAAAGAGAAAAATAAAGTAGCTCTACTTGGTCGTGAACTCCATCAACGACTCCATTTTCTTGAACAATGCTACCAACCTGACTAGATAAAATGTCATTACTATTAGTGATGTCCAGTCTTCAATCGTATACTTTTATCGTCAATAATAATATATTAACCAAATTAGGTAGCGAATACAGTAGGAATAAACCTTATTTCCTACTCAAAATCACGATCTTCTTCGATCGTGATTTCAAAATCTACATTTTAGGATAAAAATAAAATCACAAAGTTAACGAAATATTTTCTTTAATTAAAATGTCATAATGAGGGTTTCCTAAAACGTATGCCTCTAGTTGGCGCCACTTAGCCGTAAGGTCCCGCTAAGAAACACAATTATCTAGCCCCAAAGAAAGACTAAGTAAATGTTTTTTTTTTTTAATAAAGTTTAAATTTTTTTATGTATTTTTTTTAACTCATACAAAATATTTAAACCAGAAACTATAAACATAGAATTTAGACAAGTTTCTGGACCTGCTCCTGCCCTGGTGATTTCAGAAAACTCTCATTATAACATGTTTTATGGACTTATCATTCCTTAAAGCATACCTAACAATTTTTGTATGATGGCTTCTTTATAATTAAATTAATCAGTCTACACAAGTATCACATGAGGGTCATTATTAGACTAAATTTAATTTACTTGCTGGTTGACATAACATTGGATGGACCAAATATGGTGGGTAGTACGTCAGAATGTAATCACTTATTCGCGTACCCTTGCCTGAAACAACAGCTTAAAATTGTGCGGAGCATATTTTTGAATACTCTTTAGGGTACCAGTCGTCTGCCTTTTTGATATTTTTGACCCATAATAGCCTTTGTTCAGTGTCCAGTGGAAACCTGTTGGACATTAAAAACATCGATTCATTTTTGAGTTGACTATCAATACATTTATCGATATCACGATCGGTCTCTTAAGTACCACACTATGCGATACAAATGTTTGAATCCCACTATTTATAATTACATTACGAATGTAAATACAAATGGTTTAATCACAAAACTACACATATGTATCCGACAGCAAAA
>JALPQI010018522.1:0-32382 GCA_025490895.1 Thaumatotibia leucotreta
TATTCGTTTTATGTGATTGAAATGTTTGTATGGTCCTGTAATGTAGTTGTGATATTCTATTTCAATTCGTATTGTGTACGACCTGTAAGGTATGATTTAAACCATTTGTGAGCTCAGCTTCTAATACCTATTCCAAATAAATATTCAATAAAATATCATATAAAACACAATCATAAGCTTTGCTAGCATATTTTCTGTCATTTATTGTGTTTAAAACTTTGTTTATCTACTTGAAGACTGCTGACGATATTGAGCGACCTTTTCACAAAAGGAATATAATCGGTCTGACATAGGGGTTTTAAAATTTTTGGAAAATTGTGGTAGAAGAGGGTATGGGGCGGTAATTACTATATTTATTGTGATTGCCTTTTTTATATACAGGTTTAATATAACGGACATTTTAAGGAGATCTGGCCTACTACCGCGAAAATCGAAATTCGTAAATTTCCAGGATTTTTCTCTGTCACTTAAACGAATGCGTCATTAGAGTGAGAGAGACAAATCCTCGAAATTTACGAATCTCGTTTTTTGCGGTAGGGCCGCTGGGACTGTTCCTTCTGTAAAAGACTGGTTAATGAGAAGTGTCAAAGGAGGGGTTAACTCTTCAGCTCATTTTTTTACTAAATAGGGAACTTCTTTTATTTTTGAGACATTTAGTTAGTTTGAAAACTTCACGTGGGGTGACGGGGCTAAGGTAGAGCGAGTTTTCAGATGGTGATATTACGGGTCGTCCCCGGAGCGAAGCTTCAGCCCTCTGCGGAGTCGGTTTTTGAAATTCTATGCAATTTTAAACTAAGGGGCACACTAAAGGTTTCAAATAAAGAAAATAATTAAACAACACGACTGCCGTTTTCAGCGAACTGAAAAAGTAACAAATAATTCCTTTTTCAGGTTAATTCTTGTGATCGTATGCCTAGGGGAACCTTTCATTACGGAAAATATAAATATATGAAGTTTCCCCGACTGCAATCGAAACAAAATTATAGTAATGTAATAAGACAAACGCCTATATGTAGATACGCTCACAAGAATTAACCTGAAAAAAGAATTATTTGCTACTTTTTAGTGCGCTTAAAACGACAGTCGTGTTTTTTAATTTCCTAATTATTTTATTTTTTAAGTTTTTTTAAATATATAATGGTCACAAAATTGCGCGTTATTATCCTCCTTTTCATTATATTAAATATTATTATTCATAATTAACCTGTTTTATTGCAAAAAGTCGTTTTTTTTCGTATTTTTTACTATCTGCTGGATCCGCGCTGGATCCAGCTGGATTGACTCCGATCCAGCAAAAATCCAGCTGGATTGAAAACACTGCTGGATTGCAATCCCTAAATACTACATAAAGAGCGTAAAACATTATAAAATATTGAGCTATATCGAGGTTTTTCTAAAAACCTGGTTCCGATCCCTGGTTCGAATATCTACGGAAACCTATACTGAGCATGGTCCGGCATGCTCTTGGCCGGTTATTTTATTTGAGGTAATTATCAAAAATACACAGCGTATATCGATTTGTTTATAGGTCTCCGCGGTTTCAATTTAGGGGCCGTAAACATATATATAAAACTGAAATAGCTTCTTAACGGTTCACAGCCAATTCTCTAGTGTTTAAACATTGTTCAGTATGAAAATAGTCTGAAACGGTCATTGTTAGGCTATAAAGTGGGAACGTTAGAAAACACTTCTGAATAACCGCAAAACATCAAACGATGTTAAATGTGTTTCTTGTGTTTTCAAAGGTTTTGAAATAGAATTGTAAAGAAATAATATATGTAAAGAAGTAATAGTAAGTAATGTAATGAGTGATCAAGTAAAACTATTTTACCTGTTTTTACCCTTAAATTAAAGAATATTAAGTGCGCTACAAGGTCATTATTGCATGTTTTTTGTAGCATAATTAAGTGAGGCGACATTAAGCCGAAAACGTTAGCAAAACACAAAATTTTATCTAGTTTACAAAAAAAGAGTACTTTTTGAAGTCTCGAATCTCTGAAACTATAAAACCTACTGTAATGCATGTTAGCTCAACTTGTTGAAAATGTATTAATCTTTAAACCTTTAACAACATATGATATCAAAAAACGTAAGGTTTTTTAAATAAAAATCAGAAACTAAAAAGTGACCGTAAAAATCGCAGTTTTTCATGTACTACGCAGCTAGCACAACTTTTTTTTGCTTGCAAAATGTAGTTTTATACTGCCCAATGGTATCTAAACAACATACCAAAAATGCAACGATACTAGGTACTTGATTTGCGAGTTTAGGGTACAATGATGTACGGTTTGACCGTACTAATAGTTAATCGCAAAAAATAAAGTAATGTTAATGGTTGTGACATTGACAGAGCGGTTCGACGGCTAATGCCGATCTGTCAACAGATGGGGGGCCGCCCTAAAGTAGTGTTTTATGTACCTTGTAGCCGCTGGGACACATCCCGAAGAGGTATTTCTCTAATGTCTGTTTGAGCTCGTCCGCGAACATGAGGGGGGCGCCATTGTTGACCTGCAAATAAATAAATAAAATAAAATAAAAAGCCTTTTATTATTCCTTAAAATTAACACGAAATTATTCATGCACATGGGTCAAACGCACACCCATGTTCGGAGTATTTCCGGTAGACAATCTAAAAGTTAAGGCCTATAAAGCTTGATTTTTTTTATGAAAGCCATATCTTCATTAAGACGTACTCCTTTTTCATTACGTTGTATGATAAAAATCATTACTACTTGTCCACAGGCTGTTAACTATCGACCACAGGAAAGAAAAAGTGCGTGTTCAGCTGAACTGTAGAGCCCCTCTTTTCTGTAACCAATACGAGTAGTAAGCAACTGGTAGGAGTGTAGTCGTGATTTTTATCATACAATTCAATAGGAAAGGAGTGCCTCTAAATGACAATAAGGGTTTAATAAGAAAATGAACTCTCATTGCCCTTAACTTTTAAAATGTCCACCGGAAAGACTCATAACATGATTTTCAGTTTGACCCACATACCTTTCGAATAATACCTTATCTTCATTTTTAATTTACAGTATTACATGCATTTCACTTTGATTTAAATAAATAATAACCAAATTAAATTAAAATAAACCGGCCAAGAGCATGTCGGGCCATGCTCAGTGTAGGGCTCCGTAGTTATTCAAAAACGGCTGGGCCGATTATGTCCGAAATAGTTTTATTTTAAAATATGTATCCTATAAGCCCCCTTCATGATTTTTTTCATATTTTTGGACCCACGGATCAAAAGTTAAAGGGAGGGAAACATTTTTTTGTTCTGGAGCGATTATCTCCGAAAATATTGACTTTAGAAAAAAACTTTTCCCCTCACTAGCTCGTAAAGCGCTCGTTTATCCTTTAATACGAGCGGGTAAAAACGCTTTTTACACACTTGTGAATAAAGTAATTTGACATTTCTCTAATTCCTATACTATCTATCTCTATATGACCGTAGTAAACATGCGCAATCGGAGCTCACATGTTAAATTGGTCGTTTCTCATGTGACTTTGTAAGCCATTGGCAATATTTATGTTCCATAAGTAACTCTATTCTACGATACGTTTTCGACATTGAGTTTTAATAGTTTCTTTAAGTTAATTTACATTTGGATGAGATTTTTAATCATATTTCCTCGCGATAGTGAGGGGAAAAAAGTTGTATTACACTTGGCGGCAAAGTTTGTTCAACTCTCGTGCCTTGAGACCTTCGCAATGCTCAAGATTCCAGTTTTTGAACCACTCGCTACGCTCGTGGCTCAATTTTGGAATCTTTCGCTAGCTCAGGTCTCAATATTGGCACGACAGTTAAACAACAACTTTGCCCCCTTGTATAATAAATAACTATTCTTCTAAGACGCTTATTATTTTTAAGAGACCTATCCAATGATATCACTCACTTTAATAAAATACGTTGCAGTACCTAATTAGTTTGTTAAACTCTCAACTTTTTATAACAAATTAATAAACCAAAAGTAACAACAAAAATACCTACTTTATGAGTAAAATGTTTACAAAACAAGTCTAGAAATACAGAAAACCTAAACAAAATAAATCTAGACAGCAATTCCATTCCATTACAATCGAAAATAAACATTTTTATTCATTGTGAGAACATTATTTCGTCTCTAGCTGTGGTGCTTTGGGGCAATTTTGTATATCATCGTCATATCAGCCGAAAGACGTTCTTTGTCCCCCAAAGATTGCCACAATGACCGGTCCTGCGCCACCCGCATTCAACGGACTCAATCGTATGCGATAAGCGATGAGTAATAAATATGTGAGATTGACAGATTCTTATGAAATTACAATTTCCATACATCATTGTCTCGTGACTTTTCGTTCGAATCTGTCATTCACATACATTTTTAGGGTTCTGTAGCCAAAATAGCTGTAGACAGAGAGAGACTACAAGCTTTCGAAATGTGGTGTTGGCGGAAGATGGAAAAAATCAGTTGGACAGAAAAGAAAAGCAATGAGGATGTTCTGAATATAGTCCGGGAAAAAAGATCCTTGCTGGAAACTATTGAAAACAGGAGGGGAAGAATGTTGGGTCATCTCATACGACACGATGAATATATAAAAACCATTATAGAGGGAAAAATAGAAGGAAAAAGGAAAAGAGGAAGACCAAGGAGGACTTATATGGACCAAGTAAAAGAAAAGTTAAGGGTTTCATCATATCAACAGGTCAAAGGAAAAGCTGAATGTAGAATAAGATGGAAATTACTCCACCGACAAGAGCCTCTCTAGTCTCTTAAATTGAATGAATGAAGCCAAAATAGCAAAAACAGAACCCTTATAGTTTCGCCATGTCCGTCTGTCCGCAGCATAGCTCAGTGGCCGGTTAATACTAGAAGTCTGAAATTTGGTACAGGTATACATTGTAATCATGCCAACAAAGTGGTACAATAAAAACTAGATTTTTTTTTCGGGTACCTCCCAAACTCCCAAATTGGTGAAATGGGGATGATTTTTTTATTGGCTGTAATCCTATAGTGTGGGGTATCATTGAATAGGTATCTTAAAAAGAATAAGGGTCTTAAGTAAAAGTTTTCTTCTATAGTCAATATTTTCGGGGATAATCGCTCCAGAAGAAATAAAAATAGGACAATCCGCCGAGTTGTGACGGTAGTAGGCATACATTTGTCACCACCCAAACTCTTCCCGTAGGTGTCGTAAGAGTCGGCTAATTAAAGTTTCACTGAACATTCATGATGGGCAGCAGCGTCATCATAATAGATATATACATCCGCTTGCCCTGCGTGACGATTATGGGTTATGGGCATTCGTCGCGTTCACACATAGTTAACGGGGGAGCCTTACTCGTACGTCCAGCAGTGGACTGAGATAGGCTGATGAAGTGATGATGTAAATGGTCTAAATACTTTTCGTTGTCTTGTTTCATACCACTCTATCACGCATATAGTTGCTGTTTCGTCTCAGTATACACGGTGTTACGCGAGCATTGCGAAAGATTTTAACTATGCATTCTAGACATCAAAATAAACAAAAAATATTATGAGACCTAATGTCAATTCAGTCTATAAAAAAATCCGGTGCTCATGTATTTTTTTTTCGCGCTAGATTTGATCCATACATCGGAAATTGAAAACAAAAGATCATATCATACAAAATCACCACTGCTGCGTCACGTTTTTTAGGGACACAAAATAAGACAACGAAAAGAATTTTGACCCAAATAGGTCATTCGGAATTATCCCAAGTCCCCACAACTCCCAAATCCAGGTTACTGAATCATTCTAATTTGTATTAAAAACCGTGTATCCATACAAATCGGCGCAGACTTGTAAATTATTAATACTGCGTCTGGCTCGCCGCCAGATTGTATTATCGAGGGGGTTAGATTGAGATACGAAGCCAATAAGGTACATTCGAGGTGGGAAATAACTATTTGATTTGATGTAAAAGTGCATTCAGACCAAAAGAGCATTCGCTGTTCTATCCCCCGCTCTACGTAATCAACCAATCACGTTTTGTGTAACGATCGAATTTCGTAATGGGGGGTTAGAATAGCGAATGTTCGTTTGGCCTGATTGCACCTTTATACGTTTACCATTCGTAAGTAGAATCTAAAAAAATGTATACAAACCTGTATAGTGTAATGGGAACCTTTGTGTCGGGGGAGGCACGGGGCGGGCTTAATACAGCGTGTTTTTATTGATATCCGTTAAATTAAAGGGAAGCTTATTTAGGTCAAAAATGATCTATTTCTCTAAGAAACTAGTGTCTTAACTCTTACTGTTATTGAGTTATTAAAAAAATAAGTTTAATGACTGAACAAGTGTATTGCAACCTTTATTACATCCTAATGTTACTTATTTTGACATGTGCCGTCAGCAGCCGTCAGTCGCCCGAGATCTTATTTTTAAGGTTCTCTCACACTTACCATTACAATTATTATGTATGAATACGAAAAAAATTTTTTTTTCGAAATTAACAAAAGCCGATATATCAGGAAACTTCTATTAATGTTCCAAGTAACCTGTCCAATTTAACGGAAATCAATAAAAACACGGTGTATATTTTAGAATAAGTTATATTTTAGAATAAGCTTAAGTTTAATTTATAATATTATTTTATACTAAATTTTGTATGTTAGTAATTAATTAATTTATACAAACCTTAAAACTTGCATTATTCCTTGGTCACGCAACACAATGTTGGTCTTAAAGTGGATTTACACCAAACGAGTGAATGCTCATTCTATCCACCACTCTACGAAATAAACGAATTTCGACGAATTACGTTTTGTGTAACGAATGAATTTCCTAAAGTGAGGGATAGAATGAGCAACTTAATTAGCAATTATATATAATATTAGCAACTTAAAACCTTACCCCCTTATTCATAAACGTTTGTTAACTTAACATGTCACTTATAATTGTTTGTCCCGTTTGCTATGCTATGGACACCATTGTTAAGACCGAAAGGGACAAACACTTATTTGCGGCTTGTTAAGTTAACAAACGTTTATGAATAAGAGGGTTAGGCCCTACAGGAACTTCGCAATGCTCAAGCTAACCCTGTATTTAAAATGACAATATAGGTACTTTGATTTAATTCGCAAACGGATAAAGCAATATCAAATCAAAACGACATTTCAATATTTGTATTGGCCATTTGTTTGGATACCGCGTGTTTGAAAACATCTTCATATGACCTTGAACTGATTCAATAAGGATCCGATCTGTAACCCAATCTCAAGAAAAGCCGACTTTAAAACTACAAATCCTGCCATCTGCGGCGCTACCGCAAAAAACGAAATTCGTAAATTTCGAGGATTTGTCTCTCACTCTAATGACGCCTTCGTTTGAGTGACAGAGAAAAAATCCTCGAAATTTTCGAATTTCGATATTCGCGGTAGTAGGTCTGAGGCCCCAGCGCGAACCACGAAGGGAAATGTTGCCTATCTCTCGCACTCGTGAATTCGTACGTAAGTGTGATAGGGAGGCGACAATTGGTTCATGGTTCGCGATAGGGAATCTGATTAAAGAAGTTCATCATCAGCCACTGCTGGACGTAGGCCTCTGCTATTAACTATGCGTAGGTATAAACGCATTAGGAGGTAAATACCCATAATCGCCACGCTGGCCTAGCGGATTGGCGATCGCAGTAATGTGTCCACTATGATGTGATGCCGCTGCTGCCCATCATCAATCTGTAGTTTTCTAGTTTTTATTGTACCACTTTGTCGGCGTGATTAATGTGTAAATCTATACCAAATTACAAATTTCTAGTCGTAAGGGCTACTGGCCTATGCTGCGGGCAGACGGACATGGCGAAACTATAAGGGTTCCTTGTTACTACGGAACCCTAAAAAGTGCATTCTCATTTAGTTGGCATCCATACACATTCCGCATTTATTAAATAAATAGAGACACTTGTTAATTGCATTATAAATAACCCTTCAAAATTAGAAAGAAGCCGTTGACTTCGATTTACGTAAACAATAAAAATATTTTGGGCGCGCCAAAGGTGACATGTTCGTTTCTCGATTTTAAATATACCGAAGGTTTTGGCATGTAGTCGATAGAGGGCAGAGGTCAAATGGTAGGTCAGTGACAACACATTTCCCAGGTCTTCTTTTGGTGCCATATCGGCACACTGATGTCGGCGATCATGCGAAAGTTTCCTCTACTCTTTGCTGCTATGCTATTCTCTTATTCACACATTCGACGATGCATTCGTCAACGAGCTCGACTTCGAGATAGCCTTGTCTTAAATCCTAGCTGTTTTATTTGACATTAGAAATCGAGGCTGTGAGCGAGGTTGTGGGCGAGTTCGTCGCTGTTTGTCTTGTCGTTAGAGAATACGAAGTTCGTACATTAAACGTCAAACTCTCGACGCAGTGTAGTTCCAGCTCACGCCGCATTCGTCGCCGAGCACTAGTGTCGTTTAAAGTACATTAGTGAATACCATTTTTAGGCTCGACGCTGCCGCAGCGCTGACACAGCGCTGACAGCAAGGCGGTTTCCTTAGTGAATAACACTGCTGTTCCTGAAAGAGCGGCACAGCGTCAGCAGCACCGGTCCAGTCCCTAATGTTTTGACTTCGTTACACACTTAAGTATTTAATTACGAATGTGATAATATGTCGAACCCTGACCTACGTCAATAGTTTACTATTGTATCAAGAATCAAGAACATTGTAAAACACATTGTTAACTATTTCGTAAAAAATATACTTTGTAATAATACGTATGTAAAAAATATGTCACTAGTTTTCGAACGCCCCCTCACGACATGAAACTATCATCGCCTCGCGCTTGTCATCGCAATTTATAAGTATACGTAAGTATTTTTACGAGTGTAATACTAAAATAGTGGCCAATGTCGGACTTTTTTTGTATGACTATTGGTTAGGTACCTATTTAAATGAAGCTTAAATAGTAAAAAAACCCGGTCAAGAGCATATCGATGGTAGAAAGGCTAATTGACTTAACCGACATTTTATGAACTTTACAGAAGAGCCGTTTAAAGTTTTATTTTTTAGAAAAAAAATCGCTACAAAAAAAGTAACAGGTAGATTTTTCGTAGTCAGTGCGCGGAGCGACGCGGACGCATTGATGTGTACCTACCTAATTAATTATTAGTTGCGAATTAGCGCGGCCCGGCCGCTGCTAACGTTTTGTCACAATGAGCGAGCAGCGTGCGCCCGTTGTGAATGAATTCCTAGCGTTTCTGCAGCAGAAACAGAAGCTGCTCCAAAATGGAGCAATGGATTTGGAAACGGCTGCACAGTTCAGTTCCTGGGCTTCGACATTCACTGTCGATGACTACTGTGCAGCTAAGCAGGTGCTGTGTCAATGCCTTGGAATTGCTGGCACATATGTCCCTCACCGGAGAGGGGATGAAACCGGAGAAAAGACCCTTGGGGATATTAAAAGAATCCTGCGGGAATACGAGGACCGGCTTCCAGAGTTCGTCAAGGAGGAAGCTAGCCTGCCATGTTACCCTCCAGAGGACATGGACGTTCGCAGTTTGTCGAAGGAAATCGTGGCCCTAAAGACAAGCCTTGCCGAAATAATTTTGAAATTTGACGCGGCCCAAATAACTATCGCCGAGTTACGCAACGAAATCGCCAGTTTGCGGAATGACGCTCCTACTCGGCCAGCGGCGTCAAATTTCAAGACCGAAGTCCGACCCGGCTCATGTGCCGCCGAGTCAGGTTTACGTGTTGCTGACACTGTAACAAGTGTGGCACGCGCCGTGCCGCCGCCCGCGCTGCCCCCGCGCGCCCGGCCGTCTCCTGTTTCTCCGAACCTACGTAAGCGAGCGTATGCCGCCGTCGTTTCCGGGCAGCAAGTCGCAGCTGTTCGGGTCAACTCACCCTCTAAACCGGGTGATGTACGAGCTCCCTATAGGGAAAAGTCCACCCGCGCATGTGTGGATAAGGAGGGCTTCACGCTGGTGCAGAGGAAGGGTCGAGTGCGCAGGGCGCCTCGCAAGACGCAGTGTGGCACTGCCGAGCCGGTTAATTCTGGTCTTCCAGTTGCTACACCGAGTAAGGCGCTCTATGTGTCGCGCCTTCACTACTCCGCTGTGCCTGAAGACGTGAAAGAATACGTTCGCCGGAAGACTGGCTACTCGCTGAGGGTGCAGCAGCTGCAGTCGCGCCACTACGTGCACTTCAGCTCGTTTGTGGTGCGCGTGCCGCGCCCGCTGCAGGATACCATCGCGAGTCCGGACTTCTGGCCGAAGGGCGTCGTGTTTCGGCGGTTCCGGGGCAACCTGCCGAACCCTACGCCAGTTCAGACGACTCAACGGAGCCACGCTGTTGCGTCACCTAAATCTAGTTAACTTTTGTTGTTGTATAATGTGCCTGTTTTTTCAAATTGTTTTTTTTTAGTTGCATGACGCATTGGTTTTTAACTGTAATGTCGTGTAAACTTATGTTTTAATAAATAAATAAATAATAAATAAATATTGTAACGCAACTGCCATCAAATATTCAAGATATAAAGGCGCATACTTTGGTTCCTACCTTGATAAAATTAGTTTATTATGTCTCGAAATAAAGGTCGCTTAAGACAAATCTGCTAAAAATGAGAGAAAGGCTAATTGGTTCAAATACCAATAGCGTCTGCCGCCGGAGGCAAGTCAAATGACTGTAGTGTACAAGTGCACTTTTTTAAAAAGAAGGCTAAATGAGCTAAGCGCTATTTTTACTATACAACGGGGTAAGGCTAAACAGTTTAAGCGATTCTTTAATGGAAATAAGTGGCGATTCTAATTGACTTAATGACACACACTCATTGAAAAACGGATTGCTTAAATCTCACGAATTATTTTTTTTTTTTTATACCACGTCGGTGGCAAACAAGCATACGGCCCGCCTGATGGAAAGCAGTCACCGTAGCCTATGGGCGCTTGCAACCCCAGGGGTGTCACATGCGCGTTGCCGACCCAATAAGAACTTGTACACTCCTCTTTTGAAGAACCCCATACTGTAGTCCAACGGGAAAACCTCGGCAGGGAGCTCATTCCACAGACGGACCGTCCGCGGGAGGAATTATATGAATATGATTAAACATGGTGGTTGAAGCTCGGATATTTAGAGACAAAGGTATAATTACGCTGCAGGTCTAAAGAAAACAAAATGAATGAAAATAATTTTTCTCAATTTTTATTGCTATACCTATAAAGAAAAATATTTGCCTCTAATAACATAATTAGATAGTTATTTGGCAGAATCAGTCTTAGAAAAATTGCGGATATTGATTACAGCGTTTCATCCGCAATAACCTTTCTGTCGCTTTTATTGGAAAAAAATGCTCTTTATGCCTAACATCTTTAATTAATTTATTACTACGCTTGATAGTTACGTTACATTTTTTAATCTTAATTTTTATTATATCTGTAGTCAGTTTTTTATTACAATATAAGCGGCAGAAATACGTAAGTAAGTATTTAGACTTAAACTTTAATTATTATGAAATAATCAAGAAATAACAATGAAAATAATTAAATTATTTCATAATGTGAAATACACGATTTCAGTATCACACACAAATCACTACGGCACATGCGCCTACCGGCACAGACTACAAGTGATTGACGCGCCCGCTGACTGAATATACAAACGATACTCCTCCTGGAGTATGTGTGGCTGCTCCCGCGTTTCCGCTACTGCAGCTGTGGCCGGGTCGCATCCCACAAGGGTGGGACGGTCGTTGCACCGTCATTTGGGGAAAAAATAAAAATTAAACCGCCTTCAAAAATTAACCCAAACTAAAAGGTAAAAAATAATTTTAGTTCCTACTTCTTAGGATTTCCTACCCAAACCTTTAAACCTTTTACCCTATTCATTGAAATAAAATATTATGGCTAGGTATCCTACAGATTTCTTAGAAGTCGGTGCCAAGCTAAATATGTTCACTTCGCGATTATATGAAGTAGGAACTAAAATTATTTTTTACCTTTTAGTTTGGGTTAATTTTTGAAGGCGGTTTAATTTTTATTTTAAAATATTTTATTTTTTGCTTTTTAGTAGTGTAAAATCGTTATTTAGTGTGCTATAAATATTTATAATTAGAATGTACTGCACTATAATAGGCCAGAAAATCTGAATCTATATTATTTAAAGAATCACTAACCGCTAACCAACATGTCATACATAACTACTAAGCAAACACTTGAATAGATCTCGAAAATGTATGACATTTGTTATATTCAAAGAATTATCCTCCAACTCCTAATCGTTAAGGAGTATACCTTTCATCATCAGCTCACCAACATGAGGCTATGACCACCTAAAGGCAAATACTCAAATAGCTTCCAAAATACATGACATATGTTATATTTAAAGAATTATCCCCCAACTCCTAATTTCTAAGGAGTTGTACCTTCCATCATCAGCTCACCAACATGAGGCTATGACCACCTAAAGGCAAATACTCAAATAGCTTCCAAAATACATGACATATGTTATATTTAAAGAATTATCCCCCAACTCCTAATCTCTAAGGAGTTGTACCTTCCATCATCAGCTCACCAACATGAGGCTATGACCACCTAAAGGCAAATACTCAAATAGCTTCCAAAATACATGACATATGTTATATTTAAAGAATTTTCCCCCAACTCCTAATCTCTAAGGAGTTGTACCTTCCATCATCAGCTCACCAACATGAGGCTATGACCACCTAAAGGCAAATACTCAAATAGCTTCCAAAATACACGGAATATGTTATATTTAAAGAATTATCCCCCAACTCCTAATTGCTAAGGAGTTGTACCTTCCATCATCAGATCACCAACTTAAGACGTTCATGACTAGACGCAAATACTTGATTAGTCTTCGAAAATAAACGAAAAATGCCATGTGTGCTTACAACATTTGAAGAGTTCCCTCGATTTCTCCAGGATCCCATCATCAGATCTGAATTCGGTGACAATGGGACCAACTAGAAGGTATACCCTTTCAAACAAAAAAAGAAGTTTTCAAATCGGTCTACGCGTCTTCGAGTAATCGGGGACCATACATAAAAAAAAAAAAAGATTTCGACGAATTGTAAACCTCCTCCTTTTTGAAGTCGGTTAATAAAAAGAGGTTCAAAATGCTTAAGTAACATACATTTTAGGGTTTTACGTATTTGGTTTAAGCGACCCATGCCCTAAGAAATTGGGAAGAGCTAAATGGTTCAAGCGTGTTGCATATTACTTACTTACTGGCTAATCAAAAATATTTTAAAATAAAAATAAAACCGCCTTCAAAAATTTGCCCGAACTAAAAAGTTAAAAATAATTTTATTTCCTACTTCTTAGGATTTCCTACCCAAACCTTTAAACCTTTTACCCTATTCATTGAAATTAGTTATTTATTATACAAGGGGGCAAAGTTGTTGTTTAACTGTCGTGCCAATATTGAGACCTGAGCTAGCGAAAGATTCCAAAATTGAGCCACGAGCGTAGCGAGTGGTTCAAAAACTGGAATCTTGAGCATTGCGAAGGTCTCAAGGCACGAGAGTTGAACAAACTTTGCCGCCAAGTGTAATACAACTTTTTTCCCCTCACTATCGCGAGGAAATATGATTACAAATCTCATCCAAATGTTAATTAACTTAAAGAAAGTATTTAAAACTCAATGTCGAAACGTATCGTAGAATAGAGTTACTTATGGAACATAAATATTGCCAATGGCTTACAAAGTCACATGAGAAACGACCAATTTAACATGTGAGCTCCGATTGCGCATGTTTCCTACGGTCATACAGATCCACTTATACTAGGCAGTAGGGGGCTATAGGAATTAGAGAAATGTCAAATTACTTTATTCACAAGTGTGTAAAAAGCGTTTTTACCCGCTCGTATTAAAGGATAAACGAGCGCTTTACGAGCTAGTGAGGGGAAAAAAATATTATGGCTAGGTATCCTACAGATTTCTTAGAAGTCGGTGCCAAGCCAAATACGTTCATAGGTATATATTAGATAGAGCTTTGTAACTTACTGTCACTCCGATTATGCTTTCATCAACAGAATGGTCTGCCTCAGTCATTTTGATGAAAGCATAACCGGAGTGACAGTAAGTTACAAAGCTCTACCAAATACATAATACTCGCGAAGTAAACATATTTGGCTTGGCACCGACTTCTAAGAAATCTGTAGGATACCTAGCCATAATATTTTATTTCAATGAATAGGGTAAAAGGTTTAAAGGTTTGGGTAGGAAATCCTAAGAAGTAGGAAATAAAATTATTTTTAACTTTTTAGTTCGGGCAAATTTTTGAAGGCGGTTTTATTTTTATTTTAAAATATTTTATTTTTTGCTTTTTAGTAGTATAATTTATATAAAATCGTTATTTAGTATGCTTTAAATACATGTAATTAGAATGTACTGCACTGTAGTAGGCCAGAAAACCTGAAATTAAATGAATATACAACAAACTGTCTGCGCGATATTCAAAGAATTATCCCATTATCAAGGAGTATACATTGTATCATCAGCAGGTATGAATCATTTAAAAGATTATAGGTGACAGCCTTAGTATGCCCATTTAAAGAGTCACTAACCGCTAACCAACATGTCACAACTACTAAGCAAACACTTGAATAGATCTCGAAAATGTATGACAGTTGTTATATTCAAAGAATTATTTTCCAACTCCTAATCGTTAAGGAGTTATACCTTTCATCATCAGCTCACCAACATGAGACTATGACCACCTAAAGGCAAATACTCGAATAGCTTCCAAAATACATGAAATATGATATATTTAAGAATTATCCCCCAACTCCTAATCTCTGAGGAGTTGTACCTTCCATCATCAGCTCACCAACATGAAAGGATGACCACCTAAAGGCAAATACTCGAATAGCTTCCAAAATACACGAAATATGTTATATTTAAAGAATTATCCCCCAACTCCTAATTGCTAAGGAGTTGTACCTTCCATCATCAGATCACCAACTTAAGACGTTCATGACTAGACGCAAATACTTCATTAGTCTTCGAAAATAAATGACAAATGTCATGTGTTCCTACAATATTTGAAGAGTTCCCTCGATTTCTCCAGGATCCCATCATCAGATCTGAATTCGGTGACAATGGGACCAACTAGAAGGTATACCCTTTCAAACAAAAAAATATTTTTTCAAATCGGTCCACGCGTCTTCGAGTAATCGGGGAACATACATAAAAAAAAAAAAAAGATTTCGACGAATTGTAAACCTCCTCCTTTTTGAAGTCGGTTAAAAAAATTGGAATTTGTATTTCTTCTACATATTGTATTCTTTATGATGTATTGTCACTTCAATAAACAAAGTCAATAACAACATACGTTATCAGCACGAATTCTTATTTTTAATTGGATTTATACGTTTAAAACTGCATTTTTGCGTATTAGAAGCGAATTAGCAAGTTTTTCCAACGTGTGCGTGTGAGTTTTATGAAAATCCGTGAAAATTTAATTGTTTACGTATTTTTCATTTTTCTTTGTTGTGACAATAAACAGCTGTACTCTTAATTATGTCAAACAATTCTCTTGGTGCAATAAAACAACTTACAAACAGAGAGGGATATTCATCTTGGAAATTCAAAATTCGTATGTACCTTATTCATGAAGAATTATGGGAGACGATCGTCGGATACCCTGCAGGTAACGATATCAGTGCTGAGAAGTTACGTAACGATCAAAAGGCGTTATCGAAAATATGTCTCACAGTAGATGGTATGGCAATCACTCATGTAAGGTCATGTAAGACAGCCAAGGAGGCCTGGGATGCCCTGTCGTCTGCGTACGAGGACAAAGGTTTAGGGCGACGCATAAGCCTCGAGCGGAAACTATACAGGTACTGTCTTGACGATTTTGACTCCAATATAGAGAAGTACATAAATGCTGTTATGTCAACTGTGCAAGATTTAGCCGATATAGGCAAAATAATAGAAGATGCTTCAATCGCTGCAATTCTTCTAGGAGGCTTAAGTCTTCAGTACGCGCCATTAGTAATGGCTTTGGAAAATTCCAATATTAATATTACAGTCGACCTTATAAAGACAAAGTTACTGAATGAACTAAATAAGCCAACTTTAGATAACTCTGATACTGCTTTTCGAACACAAATGAACCACTGTAAACCTTCATCGTCCAAACCAAAGAAGCCTATAGTATGTTATGATTGCAAGGAACCAGGACACAAGCGGCCAGATTGTCCACTTAAAAAGGATAAGAAGAGAAACCCCGTCAATCATAAGAGTTCTCTGTGCGCGCTGAATGTCAATGACGGTTTTGAGCATGAAAAATTCTATATAGATTCGGGTGCATCGGCTCATTTATCGTCAAGAGCCGATTGGATGGAAAATGTCAGATGTTCTTCAACGGGGAGTATTACCATAGCAAATGGAGATATATTACCCAGCAAAGGAGTTGGAGATATTTCGATTACTAGTAGTGGTCAAAATACTACTGTTAAGAAGATAACGGATGTGGTGCACGTGCCGAACCTGAAGTCTAATCTTATTTCAGTAAAGAAGGCAGTAGATAAAGGCTTTAGCGTAGTTTTTGATAAAACTGGTTGTAATTTTTATGATTCTGATGCTTTTTCTTGTAAAGGTGATGTCATTTTACATGGTTCTGTATGTGGTGGACTGTACTCGTTAGACTGTACAGTAAATCCACCTCGTCAGCTGTCGGCATTTGAGACTCATTCCGATGTTTCTAGCTTTAAGCTCTGGCATAGACGTTTAGGTCACTTATGCCGCATTGGGATGGACCAGTTGAAGAAAGGTCACGCAGTCGGTGTGGACTACACAACGGTCGACAAAAAACCATGCATCTCTTGCATTGAAGGTAAGCAAAGTCGGAAGCCCTTTAAAAAGGTTTCACATAAAAGATCAACATCAGTTCTAGAACTCATTCATTCAGATGTCTGTGGTCCCCTGCCAGAAACTTCATTTCAAGGGAATAAATATATTTTATTTTTTATAGACGATTTTTCTAGTATGACTTTTGTTTTCTTTATTTCTTCAAAAGCTGAAGTAAAGCGAAAGTTTTGTATTTTTCAGTCAACTGTGGAGCGAGAAACGGGAGCCAAGATTAAGATATTGAAGAGTGATAATGGAAAAGAATATGTTAATGGTGAATTTTCGAATTATTTACAAACTGAAGGAATTCAACATCAAACAACAGTTCCTTATAGTCCTCAACAGAACTCGATCGCAGAAAGAACGAATCGTTCTATTATGGAGAAAGTCAGGTCAATACAAGATACAAGATACAAGATATTTATTGATAAAAGCCAATGTTTTACAAGTCAATTACAGGTCAGTAGGTTACTAGGTTACATAATTATAAAAGGTAATTTTTATGAGGCAACGTTATACATTTAATAACACACACATATTCATACATATGCTAACATTGAATTAAATATTTAGATTACATTACGCATTTGCTATAAGTTAAATAGGTAGTTATAATTGTTAGCACTTCATTACAAACAGATGTCAAAGGTTACTTCGATGCAGTGCACGCTTCGACAAACTCGTCAACACTATAACATGCCAAATCGATTAGCAATGTTTTAAGTTTTCGTTCAAACATTTTTTCCGTTCTTGATAGCTTTATTACCTCGGGTATTAAGTTATATAATTTTACACCTAAGACTACCAGTGACTTTCGGGCCTTTGCGGTCCAATGGTTTCTGACAGCAGTCTTTCTCCGGCCTACTGGCAAGATGCTGCCGAGATGGCTGTATATCTTAAGAATAGATCGCCCCACCGTGCTCTTGAAGGTAAGACGGCATACGAGATGTGGTATAATAAGAAACCGAATCTGTCTCATTTGCGTGTTTTTGGATGTAGAGCTTTTATACATGTCCCCGAGAGTAGTCGGAAGAAACTAGACATGAAAGCCTCCGAACACATTTTCGTTGGATATTCAGAAGATCCACGAAGCTACTATTTTAGGGATATTAGATATCCCAGGAAAGTCGTGAAAAGCAGAGATGTAATTTTCTTTGAAAATGACTTTCGTGATTTGAAAGGTAATAATAAGTCTGGAGCTAATATTTGTGAACCAGCAAATGTACCTCTTATTTCAAGTTCAGAAAAGAACTCTTCAAATAGTTCTATTGAACTAGCACCTGGTCCTGTCACCAGTTATAAGGACACGCATATAGATAGTTCACATACTCGTATATCAGAAACCTATGAATCTGATCTTGATGTGGATGTACCGTGGCATAACGCTATCACTGAAGTTGAGCAAATTGAGCCCATTAATACACATCCATCAGGAGAAGTGTCCGATATTGAAGTTTTTTTTTTTTTTTTTTTATACCACGTCGGTGGCAAACAAGCATACGGCCCGCCTGATGGAAAGCAGTCACCGTAGCCTATGGGTGCTTGCAACCCCAGGGGTGTCACATGCGCGTTGCCGACCCAATAAGAACTTGTACACTCCTCTTTTGAAGAACCCCATACTGTAGTCCAACGGGAAAACCTCGGCAGGGAGCTCATTCCACAGACGGACCCTCCGCGGGAGGAAGTTCCTCTGAAACCGCACGGTGCGCGACCATTTAGGTTGCAAGGTGTGAGGATGAGCGCCCAGTCGGTGGCGAGCGGTGCGATGATGAAAAGTGGACGTTGGCATCATGTCGAACAGTTCTTCAGAGCACAACCCATTGTACAGACGATAGAACACACATAAGGAGTCTCTCCTTAGACTTAAGGGTTCAATACCGCCTGTGAGTCTGGGATCGTCGACTATTCGGACAGCTCGTCTCTGAACCGAGTCAAAGGGTGCAAGCTGGTATACAGGTGCTCCTGCCCAGAGGTGACAGCAATACTCCATATGGGGTCTGACTTGCGACTTATATAACAGAAGTCTTTGCCCCGGAGTAAAGTATCGCCTCGCTTTATTGAGCACCCCGAGCTTTTTGGATGCCAGCGTAGCTTTTCCCTCTAGGTGACATCGGAATTGGACGTCGTTGGAAATGTCGACTCCGAGGATCCCAATACTCCCTGACCCCTGACATGGTAAGAGCTGTGTCTTGGAACTTTGGAGCCACAGTAAATGGGGTTTTTTTTAGCGGTAAACGCGCAAACTTGTGTCTTTGTGGGGTTGAACCTGACTAGGTTATCCCGACCCCATAACGAGACTCTAGATAAAGTGTTCTCGATGTCAGACACAAGTTTTCCGCGACTTTCCAGTACCACAGAGCGAGGGATATTAGCACGGCCTGTGTAAAAAGTATCCCCAGTACTGTCATCCGCATAGCAATGGAGGTCGCCGATAGACAACATGTCATTGATATGCAAAAGGAACAGCGTTGGGGATAGCACAGAGCCTTGCGGGACGCCAGCGTTTATGTCCATGCTATCAGAGCAGCTACCGTCTACTACGGCACGAATGCGTCTGCCGGACAAAAAGCTAGCAATCCATCTGCATAATCCCTCGGGCAGTCCATAAGATGGCAACTTCGACAAAAGGCCCCTATGCCAGACCCGATCGAACGCCTTCGCTATATCTAGGCTGACTGCCAAAGCCTCGCCTTGACTCTCAATGGCTGAAGTTGTAGAACCAAGGTACGATTTGAGACCCCGAAAACCTAAGTCTACTGCCAATTGTGTGTGTATGCAGTCTTCATTCCCTAAGCTAATGGATGAACCTACAAGCTATTCACAAGCTATGAATTCAGAAGAAAAAGATATGTGGTATCAAGCTATGAAAAATGAGTACCGATCATTGCTTGAGAAGGATACGTGGGTTCTCGTTGACAGACCAGATAAAAAGGTAATACCCTGCAAATGGGTCTACAAGTTGAAGAAAAATGCGCATGGGGATATTATTAAATATAAAGCAAGGCTAGTGGCCAAAGGTTACAATCAAACGTATGGTATTGATTATTCTGAAACTTTTGCTCCTGTAGTCCGCAATTCTTCTCTGCGCATGCTATTTGCATTAGCTATAGAAAATGGTATGAAGATGCATCATTTAGATGTAGACACGGCGTTCCTCTACGGGGATTTGGAGGAAGAGGTGTACATGAGTCAGCCGGAAGGATTCTCTAAACCTGATGAACAAGGTAAAGTTTGCCTTTTAAAGCGCTCGCTTTATGGCCTTAAGCAGGCTCCAAGGGCGTGGTATAAAAAGTTAACAGAAATTTTACATTGTTTAGGTTTTAAGCAAACTCCTTCTGAAACCTGCATTTACACTAAGAAGGTTGGTACCGAGCTTATAATACTCGCTTTTCATGTCGATGACATTGTCATATTCTATAAAGAAAATTATACGCTCGACAACGTCATATTTGACACAAATATTTCAGCTTAAAAGTGCTAGGCCCGTTAAGTTATTATTTAGGTTTAAACGTTACAAGCACGCCTAATGAAATTAAAATATCTCAAGAAACTTATATTAATCAGTTACTTGAAAAGTATAATATGACTCAATGCAAGTCTGTGCCTACACCTTTAGAAATGAAAAAGTTGTTGCCCTGTGAAGATGGTAATGTAAACAATTCTTTGTTATATCCATATCAACATTTAATTGGGTCACTTATGTTTTTGGCTGTAAATACTAGACCAGATATCGCTCACACGATATCATATTTAAGTCAATTTAATACGAAATATGATAAAAGCCACTGGAATGCCGCGAAGCGGGTATTGCAGTATTTAAAAGGCACTATCAGTTTGGGCATTAGTTACAGGAAAGGCGGCGGATGTCTATACGGATATGCAGACGCAGATTGGGCAAACTGCCCTATAGACCGTCGCTCCTACACAGGATTTTTCTTCTCTATGGCCGGTGGAGCTATATCATGGGAAAGTAAGAAGCAGCCCACCATATCGTTATCTTCAAGTGAATCGGAGCTGATTAGTTTAACAAGTGCGGCGATGCTGATGGGGGATGATGTTACTCGCGTCCGTAGGATCTACCACCTTTTCCTAAGCCCACCCTACACGTGTCCCCTGGGTGGTGCCAAACGAGTAACAACGCCGAGCATCAGGCGGCGGTAACTAACCTGATTAGTAGCCTAACAGCTACTAATGCTGAAGGTAGGAAATGACTTTCACAACCCGTAACCTAGTCAGGCCGGGGATCTTGGCTTAATCGCCTGGGTCGCGAGGAAGACAACCTCTCTAAAACAATTACCCCAATCCTAAAGTGTGGACCGTGCTGAAAGGATGAATAGCTGGAGGGTGTCCAGTTACAAGCGCCAACCTCGACGGACCCGGCAAACGTCGTTGTATTATGCCTTCTCACAGGAATGGGCGTTACCCTGTGAGTGACCACTTAGATCGACCCTTCTCGTGGGAACCAAATGAATGAACCAAATAATCAATCAAACAATCAATCAAATAACCAAGCCAATAGCAATCCATTACCCAACCCTAACAGCAAACAAGACTGTCGAAAAACCTACACTCAGCAAGTTTTTCATAAAAGCTTCTTTGAAAGTCGACCCAGATCAGCATCTCTCTCAGAGACAACATCTAGCAATGCTGCTCTATCTGCGGAACAACTCAAATCTTTAATTCAGCCAGGAACTAAGAGCCAGGAACAACCGCCGCCTTGGCAACGTGTACCCACAAACAAAAAACGCAAAATTTGTCAAGATCCTCCTTCACCGGAAGGCACCCAACTTGAAAACAGATTTAATAGCCTACCCATGGACCAAGGCGATGACCCTCCCGCTAAGGTCCCCAGTAAACCACCAAATATTGTCCTCTACGGAATAGAAAACGTGAATGAACTAACCAAGCTGCTGGAAAGTGTAATCCAACCTCATGAATTTAAGTACAAAATCGTTAATAAACACCTACTTCGTATAATGGTCAACACAGTAGACAACTATAAGTCAGTAATAGATCTTTTAAGAGCCAAGGGTCTGATAGGCCACACCTTTGCAAGGAAAGATACGAAGTGCTATCGTATTGTTATAAAAAACCTGCACCACTCAACTCCTCGTGAAGCTATCATAGAAGCCATTGAGAGTACCGGGAATAAAGTAAAAGGAGAAGTCATAAACGCCCGATACGGTAGTGATAAAACGCCAACTTTCACATTCTTCGTCAATATAGAACCGAGCGCTAACAACAAGGCCGTTAAAGACATCAAATACATTTACCACCAACGAATTAAAATAGAAGATCCACGAAAGTCTACGACGATTGTCCAGTGTCAACGCTGCCAACAATACGGTCACTCAAAGAATTACTGCATGCGACCGTATCGCTGTGTGAAGTGCGCCGGAGGACACAAGTCTTCTGAATGTCCCAAAAAAGACAGAACAACCCCAGCAAAATGCGCATTATGTCTCCAAGACCACCCAGCTAATCATAAAGGCTGTCAAGTTTATAGAGAAATTCTAGCAAGAAAACGTAATACCTCACGCTCCACTGGAGTACGCTATAACAACAACCCAACCGCTGGGACAGCCAACACCCCTGATGGAAATCAACTCGACTACATACATGATGATAAGAATGCTCCTAGATTATCCCCAACTCCGGCAGAGTCTAATAACTCTCCCAGACTATACTCCGATGCCGCAGCCGGACGCAGTCGTGACCCACGGCTCACGGAAAATACGCGCAACGAGACTCGCTCGCACAACCAACAGTCCACTTTAGTAGAAAAAATCTTAATAAAACAAAATGAAAAATTCGACATACTCTTACAACAAATAAGTTCCCTTATGGGGCTATTGACCACAGTAATCTCAAAATTAATCCCAAAATGATACCGTTGCGCGTAATGATATGGAACATAAACGGATTAACCCCAAACATACTTGAACTTGAAACAATACTTTCAAATAACAAAATTGATATAGCACTGCTGTCAGAATCTCATGTGACAACTCGCAGCCACTTTCACATTAAAGGCTATCAAGTGTACTTAACTCCTCATCCAGATGGTAGAGCTCATGCTGGGACGGCTATTGTTATAAAATCGCATTTGAAACATTCTCCCATGGAAGCCTACTCCACTGACTACCTACAAGCCACATCGTTAAGGTTGGAAGATCGCGCAGGCCCAGTTGTCCTCTCCGCAGTATACTGCCCACCGAAACATCGAATCTCCGAAGAAATGTTCCACGACTTTTTTGAAACACTTGGAAAACGCTTCATTGCCGGTGGTGATTGGAATGCGAAGCACGTTTACTGGGGTTCTAGGTGTACGGTAACGAGAGGCCGAGCACTCAAACAATGTGTTGATAAAATTAAACTTCAAACTTGGTCTTCAGGGAATCCAACTTACTGGCCTTCTGATCCTAACAGAATGCCAGATCTCCTTGACTTCTATATTTCCAAAGGACTCAGCTATCACTACACAAGCATCGAATCTTGCCTGGATGGATCATCTGATCATACGCCGGTTATCCTCAATCTGTGTGGAAACGTAGTTCATACCCAAAAACCGGAATCCTTGGTCAACCATAAAACCGATTGGGACGGCTTTCGTTCATACCTGGATGACAAAATCAACTTAAACATTCCTCTGAAGTGTAGTAAAGACCTTGAAGAAGCATGTCTATATATTACCAACCTATTTCAAGTAGCAGCCTGGAAAAATACACCGAGCCTACAGAACTCCCACAGAACCCTTCCCATATCATTGGAGATCAGGACAAAACTGGCGGAAAAGCGTCGCCTAAGAAGACAATGGCAGCAGTCACACCATAAGGACGATAAAACAAAGTATAACCGAGCAACCAGGGAACTAAAAAAAATGTTAAATGATTGCTCCAACAGTAAAATTAAGCACACCTTAGAAGAGATGAGTCCTAGTGGCCGAAATGAATACTCACTGTGGAAGGCCTCCAGACGCTTAGACAAATCCCAAACACATTGTCCTCCAATAAAATCGGGTGACTCCTGGGCAAGAACTGACAAAGAAAAAGCAGAGGCTTTTGCGTCACATTTGTCAGAAGTGTTTCGACCCAACTGCAGTGATAGCTGCACTGACGAAAGTGAACTAGATAAAGTCCTAAATCAGGACTTGCAACTATGCCTACCCATAAGGCCAACATCGCCAAGAGAAATTTCAAGAATGATTCGCAGCTTAGATCCCAAAAAAGCCCCTGGGTATGATTTAATCACGCCCAAGGTTCTTAAAGAGCTACCAAGGAAATCCATTACGTTCCTAACTTGCTTATTCAATGCAATTTTCAGATTAGGATATTACCCTGCGCCATGGAAAATTTCACAAATTATTATGGTCCATAAACAAGGCAAGCCTGCGCAGGAAACAGGTTCATATCGTCCTATTAGCCTTACTCCTGTACTCTCCAAGCTATGGGAAAGAATTTTTCTGATTCGGTTGAAATCTCACTTACACGAATGCGAAATTATACCGTCGCACCAATTTGGATTCAGAACATCGCATTCAACAATTGAGCAAGTACATCGGGTACATGACACAATACGAAATTGCTTTGAACGCAAGCTATACTGTTCGGCGGCATTCCTGGACGTCCAACAGGCATTCGACCGTGTTTGGCACAAAGGCTTATTATATAAGATAAAAGAAAAGTTACCTCATTCGTTGTTTCACATCTTAGCCTCGTATTTGTCTGACAGAACATTCCAAGTGAGACAAGGTGAAGCCAGATCCGGCTTTTACAATATAAAAGCTGGTGTACCGCAAGGCTCAGTGATCGGACCTGTTCTCTATAACATATTTACCTATGATCTGCCTATCTCGGAAGACGTGACCGCTGCTACGTATGCAGATGACATAGCGTACCTGTCCTGTCATGAGTCACCTGAAATAGCTAGTGAACAGTTACAGCGTGTACTGAACAATACCCACAGATGGCTAACTAAATGGCGAATCAGGGCCAGTTCACATAAATCTAATCACATCACTTTTAGCTTGAGGAGACAAAATTGTCCACCTGTAAAACTCGGAAACGACATCCTGCCACACTGTGAGAGCATTAAATATCTGGGATTTCATTTGGATAGACGTCTCACATGGAAAACACATATAAAACAAAAACGCAATGAAATAAATCTTAAGTATAAAAATCTCCACTGGCTAATGGGACGTAACTCTGCTCTCTCCGTAGACAACAAGCTGCTCCTATACAATGCCATAATAAAACCGATCTGGACCTATGGGATTCAACTCTGGGGAATCGCCAGTGATAGCAACATCATGTGTCTGCAAAGAGCTCAGAATGCCATCCTTCGTGTAATTGCCAATTCACCCTGGTTTACACGAAACGATGAAGTGCATGAATATCTCAATGTTCCAACAATAAAGGACGAGATAGGACGCTACACAAAGAGTTATGTTGGACGCTTGGCAAGACATCCTAACCCTCTAGCTACAAAATTACTGGACAGGACACAAACTGTACAAAGGCTCAAACGAAAACACATTGTACAAAATTTATAGTAGTGGTTCATGTGAGACGATGGTCTTCAAAACCCGAACGCCACTTTCCCTCAACAAAACTGATTATAGTCGTCAACGACTGATGGCAGTTCACACATGAAAAAAAAAAAAAAAAAAAAAAAACAAGTGCGGCGAAGGATGCTGTATTTCTGAGGCGGTTGCAGTTTGAACTTACTGGTAAGTTGTCAACCGTTGTAATATATAATGATTCTCAATCTGCCCAGAAATTAGCTTTGAATCCAGTCCACCACAACAGAACCAAACACATTGATACCAGATTTTATTTTATACGTGATTTATTATCTGATAATGTGGTTAATGTAGTTTATACTCCTACTTTGGAGATGTGGGCTGACATGCTTACCAAACCGCTACCACGTACTAAGCATCAGAATTGTGTAGAAGGGATGGGCTTACGCATATAGCTTTATTTTGATTACGGGGGAGTATGTTGTATATTACTTACTTACTGGCTAATCAAAATTTGAATTTGTATTTCTTCTACATATTGTATTCTTTATGATGTATTGTCACTTCAATAAACAAAGTCAATAACAACAACGCGACATGCTTCTTTTATTTTAAATGGAGGCTAAATGCTTCAAACGCCTATGGTGGCACTTTTTTGTTGAAGTTCAATTGACGTAAACGACTATGCTCGTGTGTGATGGAGTAAAGCCAAAAGGTTCAAATCAAAACGAATGGCAAAGTTGGGAAAGTAAAAACCGCTTAAGCGGGAACCAACCAAACATGTTTGTGGGTCAAGTCAAGTTTCATTCAAAATAGCAATTTTTTGTGTTGCTTCATGCCTTGATTTTTTTAACGCTGTACCAAATTTCAGAAGTGTTAACCGCCATCAAAATCGTCTGATCGCTATGAAACCGAGCTCAATCGACGGAGAAAAATCAGCCGATTCCGATGATATAAATAACTCAATATCGCCCAAAGTGTCGCTTAAGCCAATTAGCCTTTCTACCGTCGATATAGGACTCATGTAGTTATTTAACGCGGCGTTTGGGGTTGAAGTTGAAACTTTGGGGCCGTGGGGGCCAAGTGCACGTCGCCTCTATAAGAACATTTCCAAGCGCCTTTATATAGAGGCGTCGGGTGATCAGAGGGCTGGCCAGTATTTCGCGCAAAGACTTAGCATTAGCATAGCAGTCCAGCGCGGCAATGCGGCCAGTCTTCTGGGCACTCTACCTCCCTAGCAAGACCTAGGGTATTTTTTTTATTTATAATTTATGTTTTTTGTGTTACTACACCGTGTTTTTATTGATTTCCGTTAAATTAAAGGGAAGCTTATTTAGGTCAAAAATAATCAATTTCTCTAAGAAACTAGTGTCTTAATTCTTACTGTTATTGAGTTATTAAAAAAATAAGTTTAATGACTGAACAAGTGTATTGCAACCTTTATTACATCCTAATGTTACTTATTTTGACATGTGCCATGTGCCGTCAGCAGCCATCAGTCGCCTGAGATCTTATTCTTAAGGTTCTCTCACACTGGCCATTACAATTATTACGTATGAAAGCAAAAAAAAACATGTTTTTCGAAATTAACAAAAGCCGATATACCAGGCAACTTCTATTAATGTCCCAAAGTCCCAAGTAACCTGTCCAATTTAACGGAAATCAATAAAAACACGGTGTATAGGTACTTTAGTTTTTTTTTTGAATAAATAAAAGTTTTTTATCAAAAATTTGAACTTGTTAGGTTGAACGGTTTTTGAAAACTTGTGTCTTTTTGAGAACAAGTTTTCATAAACTGTTAAATCTACTCGTAGTCTAAAATACTCGTATTCAAAACCAGGGGTATTGAATACGAGTATTTTAGACTTTGAACGCTTCTGGTGCAAATTACGTTTATTATTTACTAAAACAAGGCGTGAACGAATGCCCCGAAAGCCAGTGGTGAATGAAACGATATTATTATGAAATGCAGAATGCAGATATTAACTAGAGCACCTGCGTGCACCGATTAATTCTGCGCTGGAGCCAAAAACAACATGCAGCTACGTATGACGTCAGGCAAACGGCTTAATTCTTAGTGCAATAATTTACACCTCATTAGGAAAGGAAGATGTAAGTATAATTCGCATAATATCGCGATTCATTGTACACTTGTACAGTCGCCATCCTGCGACCATATGCGTGGACGACTAACGCCAGCTCAAAAATGCCCCCAAACACAATTGTTCAATTGTGCCAAAATGGGCAGGAAATGGCGCTTTTCTTAACACCGCGCATATTTCGGCGCAACATCTTTGACAAATGTTTAAAGAATATAGCCAATCAAAACTTTGACGGACCAATCACAACTATTTTTAAATGGCGGTTTTAGTTTTTATAGGTTGATATTGAAATTCATTACCGTGATGCATTGAAGAGGTGACTTTTGTCAACTAAAATTCAGGACCGTTTTTGAAAGGCAATTTAGTATGGCGTGCGGCTTCCATGTTTTATTTGTTCGTAGTCGCCATCAGACAGGCGCGGATCCAGGACTTCGTTCAGGGAGGGGGGCACTGCCCTATGATATGATAGTATTTTGTGCTTAAAACAGCACCTTCGCATACATACATACATAAGTCCAGTGTGAGGGGGGGGCTCATTACCTCATTAGATACAATATTGAAAGGGGGTAAACCTATTAAAATATTATCGACCCATGCACACGTCGGGTTTTGGCCGAGGGCGTTCCGGGCGAAGACCCTCTTAATAGGTCGAAACATGTCTAGCAATCATCGACTTAAAGGTGCGTTTAAACCAAAAGAGCATTCGCTGTTCTAGCGCCCGTTCTACGAAATCAACCAATCACGTTTTGTGTACCGATCGAATTTCGTAGAGTGGGCGGTTAGAACAGAGAATGCTCTTTTAGTTTGAACGCGCCTTAATACGTGAGTAACCCGGTTCGATAATATTTTGATATGTTTGTGGGTAAACCTGTCAACAAAGTTTCAGGATCGTTTACGAAAGCAATTTTGTATAGCATGCTACTTTGATGTTTTATTGATGTTAAGTATATAATTATTGTTGCTATTTTTTGGAGTTGATACCTATATACCTATTCACCTATCCGTAAGTGGCTCGTTTAAAACAGATATGACCGCAGTCTAAATTCGCGATCCGTTTATTTTCATTCACAATTTATTCAAATGGTCATGGCAATTTAAATGTGGCTACAGCCATATTTTCAGGCAATTACCGAGGACAAAATGTGTATAATTTTGGCAACCTATAACACAAAAGTAGGTCGTAACATTTGTAATGTAAAATATAGGTAGGCACCAATACTGTGGCCAAACCAGGGTCGCGTTTTATAATAGTACATTACTATAGAGGACGGGAAACGAAGGGTTACAGGCCAAGTAGATATATCTGGCCGAAGGAACTGAGGCCAGATAGGGATACGCGGCCTGTAACCCTGTTTCTCGCCGAGATTTGTATAGTGCTTTTCTCAAACTTGCCATGAAATAAAACGAACTGATTTCGCCGAACCATACTATTTAATTTGTAAATAAACCAATAGTACAGTATCATAAAATATTAAAAAAAAAACATTCGCGCCCAATTTTTTTTTAATCTGTTTGAGTTATCCTTTTACCTGGTGATATAGACATTAGTTCTTAGGTTATTTTTTTTTCTGTGGCTGAATGTCAAGACCTAGTGTCACAATTTGACGTTTCAAAACAAAAGACAGTTTGTTTGCAGTCCTAGGTGTGAAATAAATACATCAAATCTCTTTACATATCATCTTAGCATATGACACCGGATACATAGTATTTCCGGGTTTAATTTAACGTAAGTAACATCAACATTCCGTAGCAAGTTTGAGAAAAGCTACATTTTACAATTTCGCCGTTTGCCTCTCTAATGCCCCGGCCACGACATTGGTCTAAGGCGACCAGCGGCGAGCGAATCCATGAGTTGGAGCGGGATGCCGATATGGGTACGAGAGGCAGCACTACACGTTTTCCGATAAGCCGGTCGCCTTAGACCGATGTCTTGGCCGCGGCGTAACGTACACTTATTGGCTAGGAAGAGAGGCAAACAGCAAAATTGTAAATTGTAACTTTATAAAACGCGACCCTGGCCTGCTACCGTGAACACCGAAGTTCGCAAATTTCCGGGATTTTTCTCTGTCACTCTAATGACGCCTTCCTTGGAGTGACAAGAGACAAATTCCCGAAATTTACGAATTTCGGTGTTCGCGGCAGCAGGCCAGCTTGTAAGTAGAATAATAACTAAATTTGAAATAAAAAAACCGAATTATCCAAGATCCCATCATCACACCCCGACTTGGTGCAAACGGGACCATCTCGGTTTGTTTTGAAGTCAGTTAAAAAAAAGAATTATAAAATTCGGTTGGCGTGGTATGCGTCCATTTGTCGTGAACATGCTTAATACAAATGTATGACTTAATATGGTGTTCTCATGTTTTTTTTATGTGACGAACGTCTAACAACTGAGCTATCAGCCCACCTGATGGAAAGCAGGAACTGAGGCCCATGGACATAGTGACCAAAAAATCGCCTATGCGCTGCCTACCCTGAGGACTTAGATGGATTGCGTGTATCTGTTCTATGCCAGTAATTACATCGGCTATCTTACCCCCAAACCGAAACACAGCAGTGCAAAAACTGCTATTTAGCAGCAGGTTAACGGGTAAGAACGTGGTAGCTATCCGGGTGGACCCTGCACAAGGTCCTACCACCAGCAAAATTGCCATTGTCAGAACTGGACCAAATTAAGATGGCCCTGTTGGTACCAAGTCGGGTTCTGATGATGGGATCTTAGAGAAATCGGTTGAAGTAGTTTTTTTTTAATTGAAGATTATTTGAAATCGGTTGAAAAGTCATATTTTCTAACAGCAGTCAACCCTTACAATATTAAAATTGGCCGCCTTTTTAGGGTTCCGTAGTAAACAAGGAACCCTTATAGTTTCGCCATGTCCGTCTGTCCGTCCGCAGCATAGCTCAGTGGCCATTAGTACTAGAAATCTGCAATTTGGTACAGGTAGGTATGCAAATGCAATACATATTAAGAGTCCGGTATACATTTGAAAGTGAAAATCGTTAATAATGAATTAATGCATTTAAAATATTACAAAAAAATTACTCGTAGTAATCATGCCGGAAAAGTGGTAGAATAAATATTAGAAAACAAAATGTTGCTGTAAGCATATCATGCAACAGGTTTCCTGAAAATAATAAGGGTCTTGAAAAAAGTTTTTTCTGAAGTCAATAGTTTCGAAGATAACCACTCCAGAATAAAAAAATGTGTCCTCCCTCCTCTAACTTTTGATCTGTGGGTCTAAAACATCATGAATAGTGGGCGTATATAATACCTTAAAATAAAACTATTTGGAACATAATCGGCCCAGCCGTTTTCGAATAACTATGGAACCCTATACTGAGTATGGCCCGACATGCTCTTGACCAGTTTTTTTATTCTACTGTCATGCAGTTTTGCCAGAATTCCTACACTGATATATTTTGGGTGTAATAGGGTCAAGTGCTCGTGACGCTTATGATTAGGTATGTTGATTTTCATAAATAGCTTTATATTTGCGGGGGCTGCCGTGGCAATGACCATGCAATTCTGCCTACAGTACTGTCATGAGTGCATTTCATTGGACTGTCAAAAAGTGCATTCTTACCTACTCGTGCTAAGGACACTCAAATAAAAAAGATCCCGTAAGAGAAGGGGTCCGTAGTTATTCAACCTATCAAGTTCAAAATAATTTCCCTTGAAAGTTCTTTTTATATAACATTTAAACGAACTACAATTATAAAAAGACAACGGATAAAAATAAATAAACTACTCGTAAATATAAAGTTCTTAGAATTTTTTTGTGGATCAACTCCAATGGTACTTAAATATATATTTTTTTAAGTTATTTTTTTTTAAATAGTAAAACTACTTTGTACCTATATAAATATGGGGGAACCCACCTTCGGCGTTGGTAAACTTCGGTTTTTTTCTTTGGTAGATGAGTATATGACATCTAGTATTTAAATTCTACTTTAGACATTTTTTTCATATATTTTTGTTGTCATTCCTCCTTTTTTCTGAATCAGCCATTATTAAAGCAAATTGCCGACCTTCGCACGTTGGACGTATTATTTTGCGAGATTATTTTTGTGAATCCTCAAATAAACGGGTTTCCATTTATTTACGTCCACATAATAGTCATAAACATCTTTGACACCGGTAATAAAAGCTGTTTTTTGTTCGGCGAGAGTTTGTGACAATATTGTGATGATTTACGTGTTGCGTGGGACGCTAAAGGTGTATAATTACGGAAAATGGACATTTGACATCACAGATATCGTTATTACTGCTGCTCTTACTCTAATGACGCCTTCGTTGGAGTAGACGGTAGAGAAGAATCTCTGAAATGTAGGAATTTCGATTTTCGCGGTAGTAGTCCTGGGGAGTAATTTATAACCGACTTCAAAAAAGGAGGAGGTTATTAACCTGATTTTTTTTTATAATTTTGTACATACCTACATATTGGGCATTTATTTATAATTACATAGCGCTCAAAATCTCCGTATTTAAATTTCCAGATAATCGCGAATCCATAGAATTTTTTTTTAATCGAACGGTTATATTTGAAAAAACTGATAATGGAATCTTGAAAAATCGGTTGAAGTCAGTTCTAAATTTTTTGAGCACTAGCTTTTTTTAAAACATGACCTATTGGACATGACCATGTGAAGATGTTTATGAAAACATGACCGATGGCAATTTGAAAACTGGAAGATTTTTAGCGTGATATAATTGTATTTTATTACGATATTTTTTTTTACACTAAATACATGCAATTCAAAACAAAATATATAATTGCGAAGATTTATATTTAAATAAAATACCTTAACGGTCTGTTTAGTCTCTCCAACAGGCTCTGTCACTTCCGCCGAATCCTTCGCCAGGACATCCGCACAAATAAATACCAATAAAATTAAAGGCGGCAATTTAAATCCCATTTTAAACGCCATAATTAA
>JALPQI010018523.1:0-25297 GCA_025490895.1 Thaumatotibia leucotreta
AAAGGAATACAGATAAAAACTTAAACGCGGAACGAATTTGATTGCTTATTTTTTGTGTTTTTGTCCATAAGTAATATTGTTCAAATCGTAGTTATATAATTTACGATGTCACGTCATGCGATGAAGAAGTATTAACGCCTTACTCCAGAATGAAGAAGAATGCAAAAGAGGTGGTGCAAAATCTTTTGCCGCCGAAATCTAGTGTAATATATTCAAAAGCGTATCAAACTTTTATGGATTGGAAAACTGGAAAGCAAATTAGGTAGGTACCAACATCATTTATGGAAGGCGTATTTCTGACATATTTTGATGAAAAATATAAGAAGCTTAAAACCATACTCCAACTAAACCATACCTATAACTTGAAAAAGTTTGCGAATTTATAGTAAAGTGGCCATGTTCCGAAGAAATCGGAAGTTTTGAAATCGCAGAACATATCATTTTTTTGTTTCTTATTTGTTCTTTCTGTTAATTAATACTGAGATTATGTAGAATGTAGCTTTTTTCCTCGCATTCTAAGTGAAAAGTAGAGTGTTTAATTCGGGACTAAACAGCCATAATGACACTCGAACTACATCCACCCTCGCTACGCTCGGGTGGATAAATATCTCGTGTCATAATGGCCTGTTTTAGTCCCTCGTTGAACAATCTACTATTTTGGCCCTGTCCCGATTCAATACACCGCGGCTCTTACCAACCAGCAGCAGCCATTTTAGCAAAAATAAAATCCAAAAATCAAGCGTTTCGTCGTCTAAACACCATTTGCCACCTTACATCATCCTAAGTTTAACACATGCCCTCTAAAGGTGTGTTCAGACTGCCTGATTGAAGAATACGAAGTTCGTCTTACCTATGCAAAGCTGCTTAAGATTGCGCGCAAATAATGAGATAATTAGATATAGTCGCATTTTAATAGTTATTTGTTTTACTAGGGAGCAAAGTGATTGTTTAACTCTCGTGCAAATATTGAAACCCCAGCAAGCGAAATACTCCAGAATTTAACTCGCTGCGCTCGTGGTTCATAAAATGGTATCTTGAGCGATGCGAGGGTTTTAAGGCACGAGAGTTGAACAAGCTTTGCTGCCGAGTGAAACACAACATTTTTCACCATACTAAAGCGAAGAAACATGCGAAATAAAACTCAAACATAACAAATTAGAAGGTATTTATTTGCAAGTCCTCAACTTCCAAAAAATAAACAAATCAGTTTTAGTCTATCCAGAAGATTTAAAAAAATTACTTTAACCTCTAGAGATTAAAACACAGTTTTGCGCTCTGAAATTGAAGGACAAACAGTGTGTTTACGAGCAGTGTGGTGAAAAAGCATTCTGTGTAGGCACTTACTCGTACTGCGGTCGTATTGGGAAGATCTGGGTGCCTAGACAAGTTGCCAATCGCTAACGCTTAATCGTCAATCGTAAAAAAAAGGCAGCTAACTGTCTTTGTCGCACTAATATGGAAGGAGAACAGAGAGGGAAAACTACGATACGCTACTAAGCATTAGCGATTGGCAACTTGGCTAAGCATCCTGGACACACCTTTAAGCCACAACGGCGGACATAAAACCGGCGAATAACTTGTCGCTGCGCGCCATAAAAGTAATTCGTTTCAGTTGTAAAGCATACTATGCGTTACACACTCTGGTCTATGTTTAGTTAAGACCACCTATAGTCTTTTAGCAGATTTGTACGGGTATGAAAATATTAATATGAATGAATATAAGAAATATTATTTAATATTCACAAGTGCTTTACGGTGAAGGAAACATCGTGAGGAAACGTGCATACACCTGCGAATAAATTCAAGGGTGTATGTGAAGTCCCCAACAAGTCCCGGGCCAGTGTTGGGACTACGCAAAATAGGTACGTATGATGTCAAGTTGCGGAAAAAAATGGCCAGAAAAACAACAACAACAACGGGTGTGAAATAATAAAAAAAAATCCAGTCCCAGTGTATTTATGAATACCATACCGTGACGTGGTGCGTTATTCAAATTTTTATTAGATAATACAATAAAAAAAGGTTTCGGTTTAGTTTATCGCTTTAATTTAAAATTGGATATCAACTAACGAAATCTACATACCCTTATAATAACTTAAATATTGCATACCCAAAGCACATAACTTCAGTTTTATAACTTTCATTACAAGAGCAGTGAATTTCCCTTGAATTACTACCAACCTACAAACTGCGAAATTCCGAGAAGTTCGTTAGCAAGCATTTATTACCGTTTCCATCGTCTTTGCCACGATTCGTTTTATTTACAGTTCACTGTAGTCGCTAACAAAGACTAAATATAATTTTTTTAAGACATATATTATTTTAAGTAAATATATATTAAATATAAATAAGTTAGGCTATTATATTGAATATAAATAAGTTAGGCTACTATATAGTCGTTACAACAAGTACCGGGCCAGCGTTGGGACTACGCAAAATAAGAACGTATGATGTCAAGTTCCGGAAAAAAATTGACAAAAAAACAACAACAACAACAACGGGTATGAAAGGTTAAAAAAAATCCAGTCTCAGTGTTTTTACAAATACCATACCGTGACGTGGTGCCTTATTCAAATTTTAATTAGATAATACAATAAAATAAGGTTTCGGTTTAGTTTATCACTTTAATTTAAAATTGAATAAATATAAAATGTTAAAAGTCTTAACACCCGCAGCATATATTAAATATAAATAAGTTAGGCTACCAGTCGTTAGGAACTTTTCAAAGTTACCTTGCTCACACTGTATTAAAATTTCCAATAACTATCGTTTTAGTTCACACTTTTGACAGAGCATTTTACGACCCTTAAGTTACTAACCCATATATATTTCAGTACAGATGGTGTTTTTTTACGTGCTAGCGCGAGAAGTGGTTCATTTTATGTCAGGTATACATATGTATACCTACACGTGCGAAAAGAAAATTCGTTAAAAACTTAATTTTTCGCACTATTTGAGAGCAGTTAAAATAAAAGAATATGGGATCAGCAATGCAAAATCTGAATTGAAATAATGTTCATCATAATCATCATCATCAGCCTATAATAGTCCACTGCTGGATGTAGGCCTCTCCAATTAACTATGAATATAGAGGCATTAGGAGGCAAATGCCCATAATCACCACGCTGGGCAAGCGGATAAAATAATGTTAGGTACTTGAACATATTTGTAATGTAGGTATTTTCATTTTACTCTTGCGATAAAATTGGGGAACCAGACTGGCAATTGAAGTGCTTAATTGATTAATTACTGCACGTTGCCGCTGCCGCTGGCGTGATGGTTGTCATTGTTTCGGCTTATAAAAGTGATACATATCCAACTATCCCATTCATTCGGGGTATTACTTTTTAATATTTGTAAGGAGCAGGTTAATCGATTTTTATATGTTCCTTTATTTCAGGCATTTTCAGAAATATTTTGATATTCACTCAACCCAAATCCAATCCAATTATATTATTACCAAATAAATTGAGAATCAAATATTTTCGAACGATCAGAATATAGCTTTACGTATAGTAATAATGGTCATTGCATAGTCAAATTGTGTTTTGCGTTTTACCAAATATATTCATGTTTTTTTCACAGCGTTTTAAATAGATTCTATAAATTAGAAATATGGCTTTGCATTCGATGCAGTTTACTGAAGCGGAAAACATGGCACTAAGAAGGTATCACCAACAAAAAAAAAAATATTGATACATAATTTTTATGGATCGGCTGCACACGTAATGCGACCTTTAGCGTTGCAGACTTCCGTCTAATAGACGGTAGTGGCTTATATTTCAGGTGGGCGGTATGCTAATTTACCAATTGTAACCGCTTAATAGAAACATCAACCGATTGAAAAGCAGTATAATGAATTTATCAATGACCGTGTAAAATACAGCAGATAACTAAGATAATTACTTTTATACCTTAAGTGTCCCTAGGCGTCAGAAATCCTTGGGGAAAGTATCTGATCCAGTTAACAATATTGTTCTCCTTAACTGTACTCGTACTGTACACAATTTGTTTAAAGATGTGTAAAGAGAATAAATTGATTGACTGTATTAATATTTGTTTTTTTTGTATGTTATTAAAAAGTGAAACCTGAAATAGGAACCTAATAAATTCAAGTTACAAGTTAAAGGATATTTCAGTAACATTCGAAACAAAAATAATCCCCGTAAACGCACATTTACGTAATCGAATACACCCCGTTAACTCTCAAACTTGTTATTCTTATAACTTCTTCTGCAGAACATGCAGTTGCCGGGCGAAGTACATAACAGTTATTTCGCTCTTTGTTCTAAGAAAGCTGTTAAAAGACTTCTCGCGGCGTATATGCAATATTTTCAAATAGTGCTCTTGTTATAACTTACAACGTTATTTTGGTTGCAACATAGATTGTAATAAGTATAAATATTATACGTGACATGTTTCGGAGAGTTTAGACTTAAACTTTTGCATAACACGCCAAAACGAAGTTTTGTCGTGATAATATATTATTATCGTACAATCATACACATGATTGTTTCAGTTATATTAGTATTATTTATGTAACGATTATTTATAGGGATATCTTAAAAGTGTAATTACGCTTTGCATTTATTATAATAATCAAACATTTTATGGATGTGTATTCAGGTTAAGCTCGCTAAATGTAATGTAATAGAGTATACTTACCTATGTACATAACAACAGTTCGATTGTACCGCTACCGTTATTAGCATTGGTACTGCATGAAAACGCTACCTGAAAATTGAAAGGATGTAATTTTGTACCTGCATTTTGTATTAGATACAACCGCTCTAACGAGAGGATTGAGACGTGCTACGGGTTGTACATACGCAATGTGTTCCTTTAGCCGATTGGGCTCTAAAAAAGTTATACGAGTATTACTAGTTAGAGTGTAATTCCCTAGGATTTTATTTTTACTCGTTTAACTAACTAATTTGAATAATGATACCACATTAAATACAAAGACACACACAACTGATTTGAGAAATAATTCGATATTAAAATAAACAAAACGAAGGACCAAACGAGTCCAATCATGTTCCGAATAATTTCCAATCAAATCATTTCTTAAGCCTTGAACGTTTTTTTTTATTCAAACCAAAAGTTCGAAGCGGGGGACGAAATTCATAAACCAGAGATACTCACAAAATCGTAACTGAGTGGAACCTCAAAAAGCCACATGTAGGTGTAGGTACCTAGAAAGTAGTACAGGTTTCTGAAATATAGGTACATCCGTCGTGTAGTTTACAGTCGGTTACTTTTATATCTCTTCACGTGGAACTGATGTCGCGGTTGGTTAGTGCGAATCCGGGTGTAAAAATTCACCAGGACACTTATTTACATTTCCACCATCCATATTACCAGACCAAAATTTGTTTAAGGATAACTATACCGAAATATATTTACAACAGAGGCTCGTTGCTCAAAAGCTTGTAACTTGTAATATAAGTGGAAGTCTCTTTTTAACATAGGTAATTAATAAGATAAGGACTTCCACTTTGTATTTCAAGTTACAAGCTTTCGAGAAATACGAGTATGCCCCAGGTAGGTGAAGAGGTACCTACATACACTTATCGAAATATTACATTTATGTATTTTATCAGAAATAGCCCACTTTCACGTTTAGGTACTACAAGGTCAATTTTATTCATATAAAGATAAAGCTAATATCTGTCTAGGATTGGCAGATCGGGATAATTTAGTCGCATCTACTCATCCACCACATTTAGAGCTAAGCTAAGCAGACAGTTAGCCACCATTGCGCTATCAAAATTATCCCCTACCTCATATAAAACTAATTCCCATATGCGCACATTGCAAAGCTCTTTTTGGAACAGTCAGCAACACAGCCGTACCCCAGTCTGTATAGCATTAAAGTCCATAATAAGTGTTTATATTGTCGCTAATTGTATGGGGGATGCACATGACGGCGGGGGTCGTTATTGCAGACCTCGTTGGTTTTAACAAGTGGCTGTTTGATTTTGGGGGTCTAGTGGACTCGTGTTTTCAAAGGCCCGGGCTATGTCAATAAATAGCAGAATTCGATGCTTAACAAATACTTTGGTAGTAATTAAAATACACCGGGTATATCGAGCTAGGTTGGGCTAGCTGATATATTTTTGTCATTTTCTTATATAGGTAATATACAATTTGTTTAGGTAATGAATGTTCCTGTACAGGTGGTGCCTTTTTTACGCACAAGTGATTCATTTATTGTCAGAGTAAAACTTCGGAGGGCCAAATGTACTGAAAAACGTCGTACGATACACGTGCGAAAAAAAATTCGTAACTCGTGTCGATTTCTCCCTTCGGTCGGGCTTTAATTTTTTTTCGCACTTGTATCGTAATGTATTATAGTTCCGACACGTAGGTATGTTCCTACTATTCAATTAATTTGCTAAAGGTAATTAGTCCGAGTGTATAGTGTCCATTCAATTAAGAAAACTTAATAACTTTGAGTTTTCTAGTGGATAGCACTCATTTCTACTGAAATGTTACCCAAGCCAAATCATTTTATTTGCTGAATATATTGTTGAAATACGAGTAACCTGTAGAATGTCAATAATGGCTGAGTATAGTGAGTTGTGTATCCCGTGTTACGAGTATGCTGCAATGTTGCGATAGTCAAAGAGAAAGAATGTCTGTTGTTTGTTTTATGTGGGTGGATAGTTGGATCGTTTGAATTACAGGATATATTGTATGTATTTAAATACGTTATCGGCAGATTTTAATAAAATAGGCTAGGTCAGATAGGATAGGTAGGATAATAGAACATGAATGTATTAATGATCGGGGCCAACTTTTACTATGGGCTCAAATATGAAAACTCAAGAAAAATTACTTCCATCGTTATAAATGGCCAATGATAGATTGACCAAAATGTATCTAGGTATAAATGTCGTGATGTAGGTAACAGAGTTTTTTATTTTATTTACACATTATCATTAATATATTCATGTTTCATTATCTCGTATCACCATTTTGAAGTCACCCTGTATGTTATATTTAGGGCCTGTTTCATATTCCTCTAATAAAATATATTTATTTATTTAAACTTTTTTGCACAGTATAAACAGTGCAAATGACGAACTTCACGCCTGAATGCATTCTCTACAAGTCAACCATTGGGCTATACAAAAAGCATTAACTTGATGCGGGATTTAAACTTTATTATTTACACTACTACACAGATAAAGGTTAGCTATACTTTTCAATAATTATTTTATCTGATGGATATCATTATCCTGGGATTGTGAAACAGGCCGTTAGTGAAGAAAATTACCAAATTTTCGGTGGTTAGTAGGTACCTATTCGATGGATTCGGTATTTTTCTTAGTATACCTACTGTAATGTTACTGCTACTTTAATAATTAATAACTAGGGTTAGGAATTTTGGTGGCATTAGGTGGACAGAGAACAGTGGAGTCGATGTTTAATTTTTTTATGATTGATTGAATCATTAATTAATCAGAAAATAAATATATTCTTTTAAACAGGGTTTCGCCACTTTTAAGTATTAAATAATTTCATCTTTAATTTTGACTACCTATGAATTGAAGTTCAATCATTCTTTGTAATATACAGGGTGTTTTTCTTTCGACCGTTCAAATTCTACGTAGTGAATGTGTAGGTCATACTGACCAACTTTTACTATGGGGACAAAGTGGAAATCGCGAAAAAAAAATCAGCTGTTTCATACATTTCGGCCGGCGTAATGCCGCCAATTTGTATGAAACAGCTGATTTTTTTTCGCGATTTCGACGTTGTCCCCATAGTAAAAGTTGGTGAGTATGACCTACACATTCACTACGTAGAATTTGAACGGTCGAAAAAAAAACACCCTGTATAGCTTATGATTATTATATAATATTTACGGTCATCGAGAGAACTAGAACGTTAAAAATTAAATAAATAAAATTTCTCATATACCAACATTTATAATTGAAAATTTATATTTTTCTAGTTTCTCAAAAATAAAATTCATGTTATTTATTTAAATTACTTGATAAATCCAGCTTGAAATGAACACTATTCTGTTATTATTTTATAAGTTAATCATTTATTCAAGTTAAAAATGTTTCTAATATCGACTCCACTGCTCTATGTTCAATAAATGCCACCAAAATCCTAACCCTATTAATAACACATATCAAAAATATTTTCATTATTCGTTAATGAATTCTAAAATAGCAAGTGTTATCGTCATAAAACCATATTACCCACCTTAACTCGTCAAATTAGCGATCCAAAACAAAATCAACACAATAATGATCCCAACTTAAATCCTCCACAAAAACAATTTACAAAAAAGTCATCAGTGGTTGATTCATCGAACAAAAACACAAATAACTAACTTTCAATTTCAAAATTCGAATGTCGTAAGTTCGTGGCAAAGTTCGTTCCTGAGTGAATGGAATGACGCGGGACGAGCGTGCCCTGCGGACCGCGCGCGGACTCTGCCGGGAGTAGACATGTGTAAATCCGGACTCGAAGATTTGAATGATTCGAATCCACAAACGGATCCAGATCCGCTATCGACTCCGACCAAATCTTATCGATTCCGACTCCGAGGAGCTATTGACTCTGTCGCCGATCGGTTCGTTTTCATTCATACGGTATACTTGGCTTAAAGGACTAGTATCCAAGCCATAAACATTAAAAAAAAATAAAAAATCATACGGTATACGGTACACTCTCACTCCAATGGCAATTGACTTAAAGTCTCAAATTAGAAATTGTTCACCGGCCGCAGCGCTTGTGTCCTTGTGTGAATGGGGTAGAGTGAGAGTGAGATACTGAATGCCAAAATATGTGCAAAAGAAAGAGAAAACTTGCGACGCTGCAATACGTTAAAGTGCCGCCTTAATTCGCCGGATCGGTGACGCTGTTATCGTCAATATTATTAGCTGTTAGACTATTATAATAAGTGAAAATGGTTTTTATGCTGCAGACATTAGAGCATAATTTCATTCGTTTTTAATTGAGACAGGCTGGAGGCATGAGGTATTTTTGTTTGTTTAGAAACAAATTTTGTTTTTAAGTGTTTAGCGCGTTGCAATACTTAATAATAATTTTTGAACACTTTTGAAGTTCTGTGTTTTCTTATTTGTTTCATTTGTTTGGGACTTGGAATTGAATCGCGTAATTCTTAAGAAATTTGGGTTCGAGATTACGAGTATAAATAAACTTTCATTACTTATAACGAGTGTTAGTTTTAAATGTACAATAAGTGTATTAAATAATAAGTGGATAAATGGATTTGAGATATTTGATTCTAGTTGAGTGTATCGCGTTTGACTTGCTTTGTGAATATTTGACGATTCTGCGTTTTAGATAAATACGAGTTCATAAACTTTTCTAGTTTTATTTTATATTTGTTTGTGGTGAAAAGTGGGCAAGGCAATGAAGTCGATGCGGAAGAAGCGAAGCCCTATTTGGGATCATTTTGAACAAATAGACAGTAAGCAAGCTAAATGTAACTATTGCTCCTCAATACTTAATATACAGGTAGGGTCATCTAGCAATTTAAATAGACATATGACCCGAAAACACCCTACAATACCAATTATAGTAGAAAGGTTTACCTCGACATCTAGCACCGAGTCTGAGCCCAGGCCTGGAACGTCTGCACCTGCTAGACCTGCCGTCGCTACCGCACACAATGAAGCCCTGGAAGGCCCTGCACCACCACCTATTGGTCCTCCACTTCTTCCAGCACCCACATCGCGCCGTCACCCGAGACCAATTCAAGATTATATGGTGTCAACAAGACCGTTACCCAAAGGTAAATCTAACGACTTAGATCGACAATTAATAAAAATGATAGCCAAAGGATATTTACCATTTACAACAGTAGAAGACCCAGAATTCCAAAAATTTGTTGAAATGCTTAACCCCTCATATAAGTTACCTACCAGGAAAACTGTCGCTAATAGCCTCTTGCCCAAGTATTACGAAGAAGTGCGTGCTGATGTCCAAAAGGAGGTGGAAGAGGCAGATGCCGTTTGTGTGACAACTGACGGCTGGACGTCAAATAACAATGACTCATTTGTCGCAGTTACAGCTCACTTCGTAGACGGCCAATCGCAGCTTCAAAGCTATTTATTAGACTGCGTGGAATTCAACCAAAGCCATACAGCTATTAATTTAGCCGATTTTTTAAGAAATATTTTTGAAAAATGGCACATAGAAAACAAAGTGACGGCGGTTGTTTCAGATAATGCTGCTAATATTTTAGCAGCAGTAAGAGCTGGTAATTGGCGTTCAATTGGATGTTTTGCACATAAGATAAACTTATTGCTGCAAGATGCCATAGGTAAGGCAAATGAAACAATTGTGCCCAATACAATCGCAGAAACGATTGCCAAAGTCAAAAATATTGTTCAATATTTCAAGAAAAGCTCACAGGCTAAAAGTAAACTGACCGAAATGCAGAAAAATATGGGCACCCAAGAACTCAAGCTCAAACAGGATTGTCCCACGAGATGGAACAGTACTTATGATATGCTACGTCGCGTCAAAGAGACTAAGGAGAGCCTTCATGCGACCTTATCAATATATAGAATGGATTTGCTGCTAACCCCTCACGACTGGGAGATTATAGAAATGGCTGTGTCAATTCTGAAAGTCTTTTATGACGTTACCACAGAAGTTTGTGGTGAAAAATATGTAACGTTGTCCAAAGTCGCCCTGTACCATCGTATTATGAAGGATCATCTGTTGGCACAAGAAAATAAAATGCCTGCTAACGTACCAGTGCAAATATTCCAACTGATGGAGAATTTAAAAACTGGGCTGGAAACGAGGTTTTCGGGAATCGAGTCGGAGGTTTTACTCTCCGAGGCGACTATTCTCGATCCGAGATTTAAAAAGAAGGGTTTTAAATTTCCTCACAACTATGAGCGCGCGCTGGACCGCATTAAAAAGAAACTTGCGGGCATGACCCCTTCAACACGCGGTACTCAAAACCCCCGCGAAAGTCTTACGGACCAACCCCCGCAATCATTCACTTCTCAGGGGACGTCAATCTGGGATGAATTCGACGCCGAAATTTCCAGCCTGGTTCCGGAAAATACTACCGCTGCCGGACTGCGAGAATTGGACAGATATCTCCAAGAAGACTACCTTCCAAGGACAAAGGATCCACTACAGTGGTGGGAAGAACGGAAAGCCATGTACCCACTATTGTATGGGTACATGAAAAAACGTTTATGCCTGGCAGCAACTTCAGTTCCTTGCGAAAGGATATTCTCCAAAGCAGGACAAATACTTGTAGAAAAAAGATCGAGATTGTCTTCTTCGAGAGTTAGCCAATTGTTATTTTTGAACCATAACATGTAGATTTTACAATAGAATAGAACGTATATACGTAGTTGATTATTATGTGTAAATAGTTGTGAATAGTTGCTTTTGTGTAAACGTTAAACATGTACTTACCCCCTTATTCATAAACGTCTCCTAACTTGACAAGCCGCTAAGTATTGTTTTTCCCTTTCGCTCTTATAGACATATGGATAAGACAGAAGGCGACAAACAATACTTACCAGCTTGCTAAGTTAGGAATCGTTTATGAATAAGGGGTTTAGTTGATTTGTAAATAGTTATTAATTATGTATGATTTGTAAAAAGTCATTATGTACAGTCGACGTCAAAGATATCATTACAGTTTAAGTGCCCAAAAATATATTTACACGACCATAATGTCAAGCAATAAAGTCGTGTAAATATATTTTTGGCACCTAAACCGTAACGATATCTTTGACGTCGACTGTACATTTAATGTACAGTCAACGTCAAATACATAACTACGGTTTAGGTGCCAAAAATATATTTACACGACCTTAATGTCAAGTCAACAAAGTCCTGTAATAGTTATTTTTGGCACCTAAACCGTAGTTATGTATTTGACGTCGACTGTAGGTACCTACATAGTTGATTTGTTAACAGTAAATTTTGAATATGTAAATACTTAGTCGGTAATTAATATGTACAATGTCTAAATATGAAAACAAAAAAAACTCATAAAAAAAAAAACAAAAAAAACGCTATAAAAATGGAAAAATAAAACAACAAATCATTGTAAATACAATCGATTTTTAAGTACGCCAATTAATGAATGGGTCTAGTTACATGCACAAGTCAACAAGTCCAGTCATGATTGACAGTCCTAAGCCTGTTATGGCGCGTTTAAACCAAAAGAACTTCGCTGTTCTAGCGCCCGTTCTACGAAATCAACCAATCACGTTTTGTTTACCGATCGAATTTCGTAGAGTGGGAGGTTAGAACAGCGAATGCTCTTTTAGTTTAACCGCACCTTAGAGTACGAAGGGAAATCGGTCGATGATAATAATACCAAGGAAATGAAACATAGTAATGATACTAAATATTAAGTTAAGAGTAAAAGGATTTTTTAAGTATTCGATTCAAAGAATCATTAAAATGATTGGGTTTTGTATTCAATAAATAATCAATTCATAACAACAAATCCGGAATGTATTAGTTCGGTACGGACTTAGGGATTGGAGGTTTCAAAAGAGTCAAATAGCTCGGACTCGATAAGCGGAGTCGGAATCAATAAGCGGAGTCGGTACCGAAAGCGGAGTCGGATTTGATGATTCGAATCACTCCTCGGAATCGAGATTACCCATGTCTAGCCGGGAGACCGGGGATGAACGAACGCAAGGGTGAATGACTATTGTTTCATTCAAATATTTATTATATTTATAGGCAGAGCGCAAATTGGACCATAACGTGAGCGGGCAAAACCGTAAAATAAATTGCCTTTCAATTTGGTTGTAACTGCATTCCGTGGCAATTAAACTGGCCAAAACTGTAAATAACAAATTATTTTGCGAATGTTATCAAAACTGTGTCGTTGTGTCGAAAAATAAATAAAAGTTGTTGGAAATAATGTTTTACAAGTGTTTGCACCAAAATACTTAATTGTCAGATATATTTTAACTATGAATTTACGTAGTCACAATATAAAGGTTTATTACAAGTAATTATCAGTATTCATCGAGATTCATTTTTATGAAAGTAATTTCTTAGTAATTAAAACTATCTAATAAATAAGAGTATCTGCAAAAAAATAACATTTATGGATCTTATGATAGGTATTACCTACTGCTGTAGTAGTATTGCTTAAATAAAAAAGGTTAATAACCAAATCTCCATTATTTTGTTTAGGTAAGTAAATAACTTACATAGTTACCAAGAAGTAAGTTAACTAAGTACATACATAATGTACCTACTTAACAAGTCGATGGACTTTCTTTACTTAAGCACGTTTTAAGATAAAAGTATTTTAAGCGTACTCACTTACATACCTTGATTATTTTAATATAGGCACTATCCTGCAGACAGGTTGAACCACAGATAAAATAACGATAAGCTACAAAACAGCTTACTTAATTAACCTAACAGTTCTGAGTAGTGAAGTGCTTAGAAAGGAGTATTCTGAGTAACCGGCTAGTACTAACTAACAATAATAAACAATATTACAGGCCTGGCCTACTACCGCGAAAATCGAAATTCGTAAATTTCCAGGATTTTTCTCTGTCACTCAAACGAAGGCGTCATTAGAGTGAGAGAGACAAATCCTCGAAATTCACGAATTTCGATTTTCGCGGTAGTACGCCAGGAATTGTGATAATTATTTGTCGTAATGACGTAAAGCATGAAATTTACCATGTAAATTGCAATTAATGAGCTCCCGAACTGCGAGTTTTTGTTGCGTGGTTCTAGGTGTGTGAGAGACCACAACTAAAACTTGCAGTTCGTCAGTTCCATGAAGACGCATTTGCAACGGGTCCATATTGGCACTTATACAATTTTTTCTTCGAATTTTTTTACTATACCGTTTTTTACTCATAATCATCATTACTCCGAAAATTTTAACTCATACTTTTTTTCTTACTAAAAATTATACTTCTACCTACAATGTTCATAACGATTTTTAATTCGAAATTTTATCCTCCTAAAGTCGTCAAGTAGATTAATTTCTACTCATAAAGTTATTTGATATAAATTGTTTATTTATAAACATTTTCCCATTAGGTTCACCCTGTTGTGGTATAATTATTTTATGAATAATTTTATATGACATAAACTATGTAGTCATAATGGGCTTTATGCAGAAACTGTTGTGGCATACTCAACTTTAGCATATTTCGTTGTGGCAGATTTCGAGTTGTTCGAATATTATTCGAGCATAATTTTGATGCTCCTATTTACGTATTATGTGGCATAATCTGGATGTGCATAAAAAGTATCGGCATAGTTTGTTTTAGCGTAACAGAGAAGGAATAATTACAATACAACCTCTCAATATAATCGAGGTAGTAGTAATATACTGTACGTTACTTACTGTGTTATATTCTGAGCTGAGTACTTTCTAGGTTGCTAAAAAAAAATAACCTCGAAGACTAGGGGGCTTTGCTCCCGCGTTAGTCTTCTAACCTAACCTACCAGAGTCGGATCTGCCCCGGAAGGTTTTGTTCGCTCGCTTCGCTCGCTCACTGCAGAAATTTTCACCCTCCACCCTTTTCACTTCCACAAATTCTGCTTGACGAAAAATGCAAGTTTCGAACATGTGGCTATATGCCCAAAAAAAATATACAAATCTAATTTCTGTCTTATAACATTCGGCGTAAATAATGATATGCCAAGATAGTTTCGGACAAAATAATGTTCGAAATATTGTCATTTATGCCAAGTGATGTTTCTGCCTCATTAAGATGATGCCAAAATAGATCGTGCCAAGTCTGTTATGTCCTAAGCGTTTCGGACAAAAAAAGTTATGCCAGATAGAGGGAACCCGTTTAGTATAGACAGTACTCTGCCACAATCTGATTTGTGCAGGTAGCTAGTGTTTACAGTCATAGTACGATTTATATTTAATTGAACAAAAATAAAATAAAACTATGAAAACGGATAAACTCGCGTATATTAACTAATTTTAACTTCATTCCGACGTTTCGAACACTTTACAGGGTTCGTGGTCTGCGGATGATCCGCAGACCACGAACCCTGTAAAGTGTCGGAATGAAGTTAAAATTAGTTAATATAGGGTAAAAGCACCAATAGATGACTGCCACCCAGAAGTTGACTGATAGGTCTAAAAATATAAATAATTAAATCAGGAATAATTTTACACGCCTGGGAGTATTTTTCTCATACGCGGGAGCACTATATCGAGTGTCGCATGCGAATTCCCAGACAATTAAGCCACGCACGAGGCAGTGAGCGGTCGTCGAGTTTGCGCATCGCGCCAAAATTACGTTTTATATGGGATCCTTATTAAGAAAAGCCCTCAAAAATTTAAGCTTTTAATTACGTAAAAAATCGCATATTGCTTTTATTTCCTTGATTCACTTCAGTATAGATTTTAGACTAATATCTCTATTGTGTATATTATAAAGAATAGTTTATTTTTATTTATTTTATGAGATATTTGCTGGTCAAGTTATAGTTCCAATATTGTGTGTTCGGGCCAAAAGATGAACGACGGTCAACTTTTGGGCAAAGGCTCGAATTTTCAAATGCTTGTGTAAATTATAATAAAATAGCTAGATGTAATATTTATATATAAAATTACAATCAGTTTTGTAGTTGATTTTTAGACCAAAAGATGAACGACCCTTTTTTCATGTAACACGTTTTAAAGTAATTTACTTTTGTATGGAAACGGGATTGTTCAACTCAGGAATCGCTGTCCAAAACGTGAACTAGGAAAATTTACTGGTTCATCTTTTGGGTTGGATTCCAATAAATGAATTCGAATCAATTTAGTTCGTTCATTTCGTTGATGTGGTCTCCAAAACAATTAATTACAATCGGTTAAAATATACAATATTATAAATGATAAATTGAATATATATCCAAAACAACTATATGACTGTAAAAAAAGTGTGACTGAATGGCTAATGATATTAAACTACGTCGAAATTGAATCAATACTACAATGATATCACTTATTAAAGACAAACACACTTACACACAAACACACACACACACACGCGCGCACGCACGCACGCACACACACACACACACACACACACACACACACACACACACACACACACACACACATACACACACACTAATGCATGCATAACACTGTTTTATGTATTTAGGCATGATATTTGTACACAAAATATCTAATCTAATTAATTTATTATTTCTTACCTTATAGTCTGTATAAGCTTAAGATAAGATTTTATATTATAATAATGGTTAACTTCCTTAATTAATGGAAGAGCGGAGCCTTCTGGCACAAGTATTTTATATTACTTAAAAGAAGGTTCTTCTTTGTTTCTATGTACAATTTGTTGTAACCAATAAATATTTTTCATTTTCATTTTCATTTTTTCAAAACATGAACCAACTGATTTTATTGGACGGTTGAATTTGGGAAAAATTAAACTTTTGTTCTTAGAAATCAGATTGTTACACAATGTACACCGTGTTTATATTTCATGAAAAAAAGGTTCTTAAGGTTAAATACAATTAATTTATCTAAGAAATCAACGTTTTTGCTATGCTCTATTCATCTATTGGAGTTTTGGCGTTCATATATTGGTCTCGCTATATTGCAATTATGCTGGTTCATCTATTGGGGTCAAATTGTTCAGTGATAGGGCACTTTGTTCAACTATTGGTGAATTTGGGTCCTTTTTTGATATAATAATTTTTATAAAATTACTGAAGTTTTATACGAGGCACGAAAATAACTTATTCTAAACTCAATTAAATACGAAATCATATAAAAAAATAAAAAATTATGAATATGAGTTACATCATATAGAAAAAAATATTTAAAGTTGGGAAAGTTGCTTAACTGTTCATCTATTGGTGATTTTACCCTACGCGAGTTTATCCGTTTTCATAGTTTTATTTCATGAGTAATCCTCGCGGTAACCGAAGAAAATAAACAAAAATAATTCATACATAAAACCAGTACAGAAAAAAATAAATATAACATTAGAGTATATAACATAAAATAAGTATAGTGAAAAATTATATAAACATAAAATTTAGTACTAAAAATATGTATGAAAAACAACATTATGAACATAAATAATTCTAAGTAATGATAATTATGAACCAAGATTCTAAATACCGATCATTATGATGTTAAATTTTATAAGAAAAATTTTCGGAGTTCCAATAATCTAAGTTGCAATTTTATAAATACTTTGGCGCACCCATTTGCAACAGTGTCGAAATATTGGGTGCTCAATAATTGCAATTTACATGGTTACTATCCCGTTTCAAGTCGTACCTACTATAATATCATAAATGGCCAAGATAACTTAAAAACTTATAGGATATTGTGATGGCTTTGCCATCATTTAAATTATATTTTAGAATCTGTGAATTGGAATATCGAATAAAATATATAGTACAATTTACGGCATATTAGGTACTATGTCAGCATTTGCGCGCCGGTGGTGTTACGTTTCTTTATAATATGAAACGTAGAACAGATATCTAGGTACCTTACTGTGTATACCTACGCGAGTTTGTGGCTAATTACGATACTATAATTTATTGAAAGCATTGTTAACAATGGTATAAGTATAAATGGTATAGTAACTCTGACGGTCTGTTTGTTACACTTTCACGTCACAACCATTAATAAATAAATAAATATCTTGGGACATCTTACACAAATCAACCTAGTCCCACGGTAAGCTCAATTAAGGCTTGTGATGTGGGTACTAGGCGACGATAAATATATAATAGATAGATACATATAGATACTTAAATACATAGACAGCCATGCCAAGGAACAAATATTTGTCATAAATAAATACACAAAGAACGCCCTCGCCGGGATTCGAATCTGGAACCTCCAGCTTCGTAGGCAGGGTCACTACCAACTAGGTTACGGAGGCTGACCATAGAAACGGTTTTCATGAAATGGATGAGGAAATCCAAGGAGATCGTGTAAGTTACTTAGGTATAAAGTGTAGACGATGTTTTAGCTAGGACAGCGTTAAATTATGTAGGCTTAGCACATGATTGGTGTGACAGTATGTCAGATAGACTTCCCGTCTTTGACTATGTTAATAAAAGAGGGATCGCTTTAATCATGTGCTAGCTTTGTGCTAGCCCTACTGTTTTGTATACAGGCTGCTCGCGAGCATTTCGAAAGATTTTAACTAAGTTTGCATTCTAGACATCAAAATAAACAAAAAAATATTATGAGACCTAATGTCAATTCCACCAAAAAAAAAATTTGCTTCTTTTTTAATAGTTTTTAACATTTCCAGTACTTTTTATCACAACAACAATTTGTTCAAATTATTTATTTCGATTGTTTTTTTAGGTACCTACAGGTTATTTCGTCAAGTCTATTCGTATTCTTTGATTGTCAGGCAAAAGGTGTGGTAATATTAGAACACATTGTGGTAGCATTGTAATCAAAAAGAAGTTAAATGACGAGTTACGTTGAAAAACTTATTTCGAAAAGAGGTTGATTATCTCTGAAACCAAGCCGAATCCAGGAATTTTTATATAACATTAAAGACTCTAAATATGGTGAGGAATCCAGCATTAAAATTTTTCGGTTTCCTTGCAAGCACCCTGTATTATAAATAATATATAAATATTGGATGTCATATACCAAAGAAAAAACAACCAAGTTCACCAACGTCCGAGGTGAAAATCGAACCCACGTGCTCAGCTTACGCGGCTGATGCCTGCACCGCTCGGCCATACGGTCTTAGCAACCACCAGTCAGTTTTCTCGGGTATATGTAATCCCTTACAATTACAAGGCTAGGCGCATTTGACCATACTCTAAGGACAAGCAATACATGCATGCACCTTCGCAAAACACGAACTAATTAATTTTTATTTAGTTTAGTTTTTCTCAGTAGGTTTTTAAAAATCTATGAAGGCTTAATCATTTCCCTACGCATGAACATACAAGCCATAAACAAGCATAATAAAAAATAAGCTTGACACTTGTTATTTTGACAGTTAAGTATGTCACTTTGGTAATTTTCTAAGGTGGTTATTTTTTTTTCTCATTTCAATTTCGTTGGAGATGCTTAGAATCCTAACCTAACCATCTCCTGCGGTAAAAGATTATGAAAAACAATAATAAAATCAGTAAGTACCCGTTTCGAAAATCATTGGAATAATAACCGGAGATACGAAAAATATAAAATCATTTTAGTTAAGCACCTATGTTTGCTGTTGCAGAATCATTAATCACGCGCTATAATATCGATGCGTATTATGGTATCAGAATCTAATTTTGATGTGCATAAATTAAATTTAAATTCAATTAAATTTTATGAAAAGAAAATTACAATAGGCTTATAACAGCGCTATCTATGTAAACACTATTGAACTAGAATGCTGTTTGGAGTTCAGCACTGTGTGTGTACGCGTCAACGTGTTCAGGCTAACGCCACTAGATGGAGACGCTTCATAGTTTTAAGTTCACAAATCAGAAAATGTAGAGATAGGATTCAAAGAATTAATTAGAGGCTCTGTTAAAAAATAACTATCATGTCGCTTAATTTGGCACGCTTAGTGATTTTAATCTCACTGAAATCCGCGGAAAATACATATGTACTTAGCAACTTACCTTACAGAAAAGCAGCCTAAAAGCACTAGACTAACACTTGTTTCCTTTTCTCTGTGTTAGTCTGCAAGTGATTCCTGAGATATTGCAGTTTGTTGACGGCTGGAGACCAGATCCTTGTGATCGTGTTTTAGCTGATTAGTGTACCTAATGCATCTACCTTTATATGAAAAGATGGAGCTTGCATGTAACATCTCCGAAGTTGTAGCCGGCCATAGGCTACGGTAAGTGTATTTAAATATTTAGCAAACGGGTTGCTTACTCACGTAATTTAAGTTGATAATTACTCGACATGTTTCGATCCATTTAGAGGATCCTCATCATGGAGTACCCACAACCAAATTCCGACGTGTAATTATTGACTTAAATTACGTGAGTAACCAGTTTGCTAAATATTTAAATATGTTTGAGTCTCACGCTAGTTATAATTGTAAAATTACGATAAGACAAGACAAGACATTTATTGCTATTAATTATACACCGTCAATAACATACTACCTAAACATACATCAAATGACTTCAGTCCAATAATGTAGGTACAATACAATACATACATAAATTAACTAATTAAATATGTATTATTTATAACAATTATTTTTCGTCAAGAAACTCATTAATGGCGTTATAGGCCTTTGAGACACAATACATTTTGAGGCATTTCTGAAAACGTCGCTCTGTTTCATTGATTTGCTCAGATATTTTATTATATTTCTTAGCACCCATTACACCGAGACTTGCCAGTTTTCTGCATCCTATGCACTGGGTCAGTCAGTCCTGGTTTCCTACCATAAGCTTACGCCATGAACTTAATGCTGTCGTTAGCGTCAGATGTTTTCTTTCTATCCATCACGCTCGCACAGTATTGGTAAAAGTTGTCAAATGCACACATAGGCTTATGATAGAACCGTGTTGTTGCCGTCACGTTCTAACAAGTATGCAAGCGCGAAAGTGACAGGTAGCACGATAAATGGATAAAACGGTACCATCATAAGCCACTTGTACCCGTAACATGAGTTGACATGTAACGGTTAGGGTTTTATCTATACGTAAAGCGGCCTCTACGAACAAATAAAACATGGAAGTCGCACGCCATACTAAATTGCCTTTCAAAAACGGTCCTGAATTTTAGTTGACAAGTGTCACCCCCTCTTAAATGCATCACGCTAATGAATTTCAATATCAACCTATCAAAACTTAAACCGCCATTTAAAAATAGTTGTCATTGGTCCATCAAAGTTTTGATTGGCTATATTCTATAAACATTTGTCAAAGGTGTTGCGACGAAATATGCGCGGTGTTAATAAAATCGCTATGTCCTGCCCATCTTGGCACAATTGAACAATTGTTTTTGGGGGCATTTTTGAGCTGGCGTTAGATGTCCATGTATGGTCGCAGAGCGGCCTATAGCTCGCGCTAATGTATTGGAGCGAGCGTGATGGACGTCTTTACGAGTAAACGCTAACGTAATTGTACCATGAGTTGACACTTACCGCGTAAGTGGGCCGTATGCTTGTTTACCATCGTCGTTGGAAAAAAATAATTTTGAAAAGAGTTTGCTAGATGGTGATGTGATACAAAAAGCACGTTTTGCGAAGGCTAAAGGTTCTCTGCAACCTCTACATTGTCAAGTTGTGCGTGCAGATAATCGTGAACGCGATCACTCTTTTTAAAACTACGCAACTTTGTGAAATGATAGGTATTTTTGGCATGTTGTTATTTACTATTAATCCAGCATGAATGCAACTTAATATAGGAATTTAATAGAAGTAATTGAAGTACATGCTTTAAAAACAAACTGATTCGCTGTGTCGATAGCCAAAGAGATTAACTTATATTAATACTCATTAGTGCATAACCATTAAACGGTTAGTATTTAGTACTTGATTTTTAAAATTGCCTTCGGCTATCTGATGAAAATTTTATGCATATAATATTCATACTCAGATTAATGAGCACTTGAGGGAAAACCGACAGCATGCCGACCGGTCGGGCGGCCGAAATATCGATGGGCGGATATCGTGGAATAAACTTGAAAAAAAAAATGTTTTTAAGACTTACACAATAAAAATTTAGTAAAATAAATTTTACCATGTGGCCGTGATGTGGTGACGGCAATAAGAACACATTTGTCATCACCCCAACTCCTCCTGCGGGTGTCGTAAGAATCGAAATAACAACTAAAATCGTAACAGAGTGGTATGAAACAAGACAACGAAAATAATTTTGACCCACGCACACAATTCATATCTACATAGAAATGTGCGATTTTTTTTTCTATGCAGCTGGGTTTGATTCCCGAGCTGATTTTTTCAAATTTATCAACGCAGTTTTTTCGTAAGTCTTATTAAATAGTACATTTTTGTATACTAACCGATTTGAATGAGCCACCCTGTAGGTATATTTCGCGTAAACCTGTAGTAGCCCTACCGCAAACTCCGAAATCCGCAAATTTCGAGGATTTATCTCTGTCACTCCAATGACGCCTTCGTTAGAATGACAGAAACTCATCCTCGAAATTTACGAATTTCGAAGTTCGTGTTATTACGACTGATCTCATCCCTCCCGCAGCTCCGCTTGGTAAAGGTTAAGTTTAAAATGTTTTACCTATTGATAAATTGTTGACAGTTTTGCAGCCCACAGTAATTACATACACACGGAAGTATACACGAAGGAAATAAGTATGGATGTAACAGAATAACAGAAACGAGCGATCAAACAAAAAATCTAAACTACTTACTTACTAAAATAGACATGGTAGCGCCGATATTGAATAAATAATTATGTAAGCATATGGTCTATGGTTAGACATATTGTAAAGACATTAGTGATTATGAATAAAATAAAATAGAATAGACTATAATAGAAAGCTGTTCATACAGGAACTAAGTTCCTAAGAAAATAACATGGATGAAAAATCATTCCTGAAAAGGCTTCCACTCAGCTTGGTGTCAAGGCATCTCTTAGATTTCTTGACGCTTCTCTTTCGAATGATTTTCTTTAGCATGTTACGCTATGTAAACATTATATTGCTGACTATACCTTCATAATTAGAGTCATTCTTCACACCATTTTCGAAAAGCTTTGTTTCAAACTTCGTTAGAATGGAAGCATTCTAGTTGATCTTCTAATTGTCTTGATCCACTTAATTTCCGATTTCTACGCTCAACTGAAAGTGAAACGAATATTATTTTAAATGATTGTCTCGATGGTTACAACATATTATAAGGTTAAGTTCCATTAATTTTCGTCTAGCAAAATCCAAATACAAAAATATTATTCACAAAATTGTAAATATGTAGTAAGCATATATGTATACAGATTACAGACTACAACTTCAATAAACCCTGTCCCTAAAATAGGAATAACTTGATCTGCTCACAACCTAGACTAACCAGTTAAACAAAACTAAATCGCTAAAGCATCTTTATTAGCCAGTGCGGTAAGCAACAAAAACATTGCACCGCTCTCCTTAGCCTAAGGTCTATTTTAGACTACGGTGTCGAGGACCGATACGCGCATGCCCGTCATTATCTCGTGTACCCGCTCAGTTTGCACGCCGCAGCTCCCAGCGCGGCCGCGCGCCGCCGACCGACGCTCCGACAACCAGTGTCTAACGAAATCGAAACGAGCGTCCAGTGAGTGTTCCATTTTCAAATCAAGATGAGGCGCAACGTGAAAATTATGTTCCTCGTCGGAACCGCTTGGATGTTTTTCCTTTTTTACTACATGCAGTCTGATGCTCCACAGTCTAAGGTAAGGTTTACCCACAGGAAGCGTAATGTCCAGTGTGATGTACAACAACATAGACGTACAACTGGAAAATTCATAGGGAAACTGTGTATGTTTATAAGGGATCAGCTGAGAGGTTAGGGCATCCTGACCCCCGGTCGCGATGCAGTGCGCATGACCCGTGCCCCACGCGAATGCGACGCGATAACTGCAACGGCACATACCGTAACGTAAAAATATATCGCAAGGAAAAACTGCTAATATTTTTGAGTAAATTATGGTAATTAGAAAATTAAGAAGATATTTCAAAGAAAACCTCCATTGTTAATTAAAATTTTTTTAGCCATGCTGTAATATTGATAGCGCTGATAATCAACGCTGTTATCTGAAATGTAAACAAACAGGTTAATAAAAAGTTGCCCACTGAATATATCCCATTAAAGTCTCAATTAGACTCGTACGACGTTCCCCTGTAAGATATAGTGCGATAACATAAAATTAGTGCTTTACGAAGATGGGACAAGAAGTCGCATAGTTATTTATGGTAGGGTATTGTTTGAGCTAAGTTTTCAGTAAATAATATGTATGAGTTTGGAACTTGGTGCTACGTGTTGGAATTGTATTCGTAATAATCAGCAATAAGTATAGCCGAAACCGTTTAACCTGTATGTAGGTAAGTGAAACTGACTCCTTAGGTAATATGAGGACATCTCACCATTCATCATGATTTATGAATCACCTATTGTTTACATTGTTTACAAGAATTACTTAACTAGCAGGCAAAATAACGAAATGTTACGTGAATTTAACCTGTAAATTATGCAAAAATTGCAAAGAATAGTACATCTCTGTTTTCAAAACCTGTAGTTTTGGTACTTAGCAATAAGTACTCGTAGAATGACCTATTGACAAATAGCTTTCAGGTCGCGAAGTTGCTGAAGAAATAATAAATAGGCATCAAAGTTATTAAACACTTAGTCTCTCTCTAATTTCAATACATAAGTATCCAAATAATATAAAACCTTGCAAGTTCATATCTGTAACACATGTTAGTTTCATTACACATATTTACTATATTTATTGATACTATCTATAGTTATATTGATCATGATCATTGATTTTTGTTTGTGATAGGCGAGATTAGTGTTTCTAATATTGTTATAATACGAGTAATATTACTGTCAGCATCAGTGTCTCTACTTTTTTTGAAACATTCATCCCTTCTTTGGGTTTCTTTAAAATTCCCGCATACTCTGTGAGATCCTTCAACCAACATGGAAAATTAACAAAAGTCTATGGAAACAAATATTTTTTAAGAAGAATATCAACATCTTCAGTCATGATTATCATGATGGAACGACCGCAAAGAGCGTGAGAAATATTCTCTAGAATGTACATACAATAATGCTCGAAAGTGTCTACTTCACGGAACTTTTGGGATATTTCAATGCTTAATTTGGTTGAGATGACCTGCATCAAGTATATATGCTAATATTATTATGTTTATGCTTACAATACAATCATCGGAGTGCGTAAGAGATTGTAATGTCTCGTATTTAGCTGATTAGCGGCGGCCGTAACTACGGCTGTATAACTTTAGGAAGCCTTTTAGGAATGACATATTTCAAAAAAATATATTATATATTTGGGAAAATTACTACTCATGCGTATCAAAATTTAGGTGTCATGGATACAATTTTTATTAGTAGTAAGTACAGGTACGTCCTGTACTAGAACACGGCCTTATAGTAATATGCAGGGTTGTATATGTATATTTGTGCAATGTGCACTTTGCGCGCATCTATATCGTCTACCTTGATTGTACTATTTTATTTCGACTTAGTTTCGTTATAGTTTTGCACCCATATTTCGGATCACTGCTGAGTGTTAGCAATTGGCATCTTGGTTTCGCACCCTGGGTGCATAGACAAGTTGCCAATCGCTAACGCTTAATCGTCAATCGTAA
>JALPQI010018524.1:0-24047 GCA_025490895.1 Thaumatotibia leucotreta
GATGTGATTTTCGGAAAACAAATATTTATTTATTAGTAATATTTTCTACAAATCTGAAACAATATCTAGCTTGCATTTCGTTTCGCAATACCGATTTGAATTAACATTTATTCGATTTATACTTAGAAAAATTGGGTTGCCTGTAAAGTCGGTATACGGGCGAAAGTTTTACGTGACAACGACTTTCACTTTTTATGTCTGTCTCTCTCGCTCTTAGGCGGGCTAACCATGCCCGAGTGGAAGGGACGCGTGCCTCTCACTCGCTCTCATTGTGAGCGCATAAGTGAGCGGAGCGTAACGCAGTTTCTTGAAGTGTCACCCGGCAAACCAATTTATAAGACGTTGTCACGTCAAAATAGACAAATAACAGGAGAATAATTTTACCCGACCCGACCCGACTTACGCAAATATGAAGAAACGCTATTCCCTTTCCCTTATCTGGCCGATTCGTCATACATTAACTAATGTTATACCCCGACCCGACTTATGCGAATTTAATTGTCACAGTTATCGCTCAGTGGCAATAATAACAGTTACACGCAAGTACTTGGTATTAGGTACTCGGTAAAATTAGAACCAAGAAAAAAATCGTAGATAGACCGGGTAACTGATAAAAGCTGTCCTCGACGGTATCAGTAATAACAATACACTGTTGCGAGGAAATATGATTACAAATCTCGTAAAATGTAAATTAACTTTAAATAAAACCATTTCAAACTCAATGTCGAAAGTCGTATCGTAGAGTACCTAGAGTTCTTACTCCTGGTACTTAAATATACGCAATGACCAAACACCGGTTTCGCGGGGGCAAAAATGTACCAGTGCTAGTGATTCACTGAGTATCGACTTAGTTTATCGACATCTATAAAAATACATTTTTAACCATCATTATCATAACTAAACTAATGGCTAAGTTGGAATACGTTTAACTATGTGCAAACTTCTTTCATTTATACTAATCGCAACTATAAACAACCGATATCTGACATTGACTGTGTCGAGTCACTTTTGACGACCATTGAATCGTTGAATAATTCATCTAGTATCTACAACAATATTATTTTGCATTCCTATCATTTAAATCTACCTTTTTGTTTCTTAAGGCGGCTAAAAATGCCACGAAAGAAAAAAGATCATTCATCTTCCTGGAAACCTGACCATTCAGATATAAATGATAAAGGTACGACTTACTTTAGCAAGAAAAGTAAAATTCATATGTCACGAAAAAAGTTTTCCGTACAAAGGCATAACAGCGTCGCTCCAATTGCTACAGTTGACCAAGAAAGGTTGTTTAGTTGGCTAAAATCGATATTGTCACCCAGGCGACGAAGATTAAAGTCTGAAAATGTAGAAAAAATGTTGATTGTATATTATGAAAATTGTATTAAATATAGTTAATTCCTCAAAAGTTTATTTTTGTGTATGTAGTTTTCTTCGTAATTAAAATTCTTGAAAATACACAACGGTTGTACGACATTTTTATCGATATCAAATAATAAAATTAGTTTAATGTGTCCTCGCACTATTAAACGTCAGTACAGATTTGCCCCCGCGAAACCGGTGTTTGGCAATGACCAATTTAACAGGTGAGCTCCGATTGCGCATGTTTACTACGGTCATATAGATTCACTTAGACTAGGCAGTAGTGAGCCATAGGAATTAGAGTAACGTCAAATTACTTTGCCATACATGTGAATAAGATGCGTTTTTACCCGCTCGTATTAAAGGATAAAAGAGCGCTTTACGAGCTAGTGAGGGGAAAATATGTTTGGTAAGTGTCATTTAGAATTGCGTTCCACAATAGAGGTGCAGAAACATAAAAAACTGATTTAAATGTATCAGAAAGCGAGGGAAAAAGGCAAAAAAAATTGCCAAATTAACAAATGATAACTTTCAAAACGTACGTGTCACCATCGTCGTCTTGTTCGTAAACAGTGTCTTGGGTAGATAACATGTCAAACCAAAACAAAGCCGTTTCTGGCTTTTGTTTAGTATTTCTCTCCTGTGGCATGTAACTTGTTGCCACAGGCCAACGAAAACACTTTACCTATATACTCACGAACTAATAGAATATTAATGTAATGAAATTCTATTTGACAGCGTCGGAGACAACTGTATCATTTCAGACCGGTGAATAGGTATCACAGATTTAGATATTCAGTAGATGAAGTAAATAGCACCATTTGTACGGGAACCAAGCGTGTCGACTTTTTAAGGTGCGTTCAAACTAAAAGAGCATTCGCTGTTCTAACCTCCCACTCTACGAAATTCGATCGGGACACAAAACGTGATTGGTTGATTTCGTAGAACGGGCGCTAGAACAGCGAATGCTCTTTTGGTTTAAACGCACCTTTAGCTGTCATTGAGACGTCACGGTCGGAATTTATTGATGGGAAAACCTAAACGATTCAAAGACACTAATGCTCTTCCACCCGCAACAATGCAGCCGTCTCTCTCGTACACATATTATATTTTATATCTGTGGGCTCGCTCGCTCACTATTAAATTTATTGTAGAACGAACAACACTAGTCGCTAAATTGTCAGCCTCCGTAGCCTAGTTGGGAGTGACCCTGCCTACGAAGCTGGAGGTTCCGGGTTCGAATCCCGGCGAGGGCATTCTTTGTGTATTTATTTATCACAAATATTTGTTCCTCGGTCATGGCTGTCTATGTATTTAAGTATCTATATGTCTCTCTCGTGTTCCTAAGGTACCCCTATGGTACAGAGGGCCTTCACAAATGCACGCCATGCTTCTCGATCCCCAGCAACACTCCTAGCCTCACTCCAGGTCATCTGAACGGCTTCAAGTTCCTTTTCGACGGAACGATGCCATGTGTGCACCGGACGACCAGGTCTGCGTCGTCCACCGGACGGCTGCCAACTAAAGGCCGTGCTGGCAATGTTGTTTTCAGCCCGTCGGAAAGTATGACCAATCCATTGCCACTTCCTCTTCGCAATTTCTTGTCCAATCGGAGATTGTCCACACCTAGACCAGAGCTCTTCGTTTCGAATAGTCTGTGGCCAATAGATGCGAAGGATGGATCTGAGAGACTTGTTAACGAAAACTTGAAGTTTATTTGTTAACCCTTTAGTTACCCTCCAAGTCTCACAACCAAACAGTAGGACTGACTTCACTATCGAATTGAAGAGCGCCAGCTTTATGCGTCGGGTAAGTACGTTTGAATTCCAAACTGGTCTGAGCTGGGCAAAAGCTGCTTTAGCCTTGTTGATTCTGGCTGCTACATCCTCATCCGTTCCACCCTGGTTTGTCACAGTGCTCCCAAGATACACAAAAGATGTCACAGTATCTAGACACGCTTCCTGGAGCCTCAGCGAACCCGTATCGCACGACTTGACCCTCATCTCTACGGTTTTCGATCGATTGATTCGCAGCCCTATCTTCTCAACCTCTCCTCGCAAGTTTTCCAGTTTCGCTTCTAGGTGCGTTAAAGTTGGCGATATCAATACGATGTCATCTGCGTAGTCCAAATCTTCAAGTTCTGCGTGGCCCCACCGTATGCCTCTCGGAGTTGATGTCACCTCTCTCATGACATCATCAAGTAGAATGATAAATAAGAGCGGTGATAGGAGGCATCCCTGTTTTACGCCAGCGGTCATATTTATGGGCGGTCCTAGCTCCTTCTCATGCACTACTCGGCACGTACTGCCTTCATACAGCGAGCGTATAATTCGCACTATTGCGTCAGGGACACCCCGGCGGTACAGGCTCGACCACAGCGCACTCCAGTTGACTGTGTCGAAGGCTTTCTCGAAATCGACAAATGCTAGGAATAATTCGGTCTGCCATTCAACACATTGTTCAACCAGTATACGTAGGGTGTTAGTGTGGTCTGCACATGATCGTCCTGGTCGGAAACCAGCTTGTTCGTCCCTCAATGTCTCGGCTATCTTCTCGGATATGCGATTCAGCACAATCTTTGCCAGGACTTTGGCTACAGAAGGCAAGAGAGTGATGCCACGCCAGTTATCGCACTTTGACAAATCACCCTTCTTCGGGACTTTCACAAGCAGCCCCTGCTTCCATTCTAATGGAACCACTCCAGTCTCCCAAACCCGGGCAATGAGAGGGCATAATAGCGCGGCGGAAGTTGCCGCGTCTGCACGGAGCATATCCACGTGGATGTTGTCGATCCCTGGTGCCTTGCCCGATTTGAGTAGCTTGATGGCAGCTTCCACTTCGTTAAAAGTAGGGGGGCTTACGGATACATCTAGTAACTTCCTTTCCTGCCTAACAGTTCCTTCTACGTCCGAGGAAGGGGACTGCAGCCGAACCAACAGGTTTGTAAAATGTTCAGTCCATCTTTGCAACTGCTCCTGGGTTGTACATAAAAACTGTCCATTCGTATCCCTAAGTGGCTTCGCTGCTCCACGACTATTTTTTCCGCTGAGTCGACGCGTTATATGATATAACTCTCCCATGTCTTTTCTGACCGCCGCCGCATTTGCACGATCCGCCAGATTGTCGGCTGCCCTACGTTGGTCACGACGCGCTAGTTTCTTAATTTTTGAGCGAAGAGAGGTATAACGCGTCTGCATGCTTGTCATATCAGATGCTGAAGATGAAAGCATACTGATCTTAGCGGCCTGTCTTTCTTCAATAGTCTGCCATAGCTCGTCAGACATCCATTCCTCCCTGCGAGTCTTGGAGTAGCCCAATACACTTTCGCCAGCCTTTGTATAAGTGGTGCGAATACGACTCCATGTCTCTTCTATTTGCTCGTCTTCCAGTTTCTCTAGAAGTTCAAACTGGTTTCGAAGTTCCAAGCAGAATTCTTTTCGACATTCTGGGTTCCTAAGCTTTGTAACGTCGAAGCATCTGGAGGTTTTATCCGGTTTTCGCCGAGCAGATGCAAGCTTCAGGCGTATCTCTGCGAGAACAAGGTGATGATCACTGTCAATATCCGCACCGCGGCGGTTACGCACATCAAGCAGGGAGGACTTCCATGAACGGCTGATCGCAATATGGTCGATCTGGTTGCGTGTAACACCGTCTGGAGATATCCATCTATATGTATCTATCTATTATATATATCGTCGCCTGGTACCCACATCACAAGCCTTAATTGAGCTTACCGTGGGACTAGGTCGATTTGTGTAAGATGTCCCAAGATATTTATTTATTTATTTAATTTGACGGACGAATGAGAAATGGGCTGTACTACGAAGCCGAAGCGATACGCGAGAGTATCGCTAGTCTCATATTCATCATCTCTTTGTCGATTCACATGGTCGATCAAACGCTTAAAGCAAACGCAGCAATGTAATGTAAACGCCGGTTTGTAACGTAATTCTATAGTAGTTAGTAGCTTAGGTATACCCTTGGACCCATTAATAAAAATACGGATAAAATAATTAAAAATTAATTCACGCACAATATTATTTAAAAATTACTTAGGTGTGATGGAAAATATGTTTTTGTTTTTGTGCGCTGGAAATATTTGGGCTGGTGCAGTTAATTATCATGCAATGAGGCATTTTGTATTTTTTTTCCTACATGCGGCTGCAACAGCTGACGTATGTGGACTGTCATTAGAAATGGCCATCTCAGTGGCTGTCACTGAGTTCTGACACGCGAAGTAGATACATTTGCTTCTTCTAGTCTATATTCATTTCTGTGATAGGTATCTACAATATAACGCACGAAATTTGAATCGCGGTTGAATAAAGGCCTCTGCCCACTAGACCGTAGCATACCATGACCGTAGCATGAACGTATCAGACAAAAAAATATTCTTTGTATGGAAAAGTATGAGACTATGCCCACTAGGACGTTCCGTCGCCGGCCATCACCGTCGCGTGCCATGCACGGACCGGCAAGAATTGTCGGCGAGAATATTTTGCCGGCCCCGACACGCTACGTGCATGGCACGCAACGTTGCATACGGGTTCTATTTACATTTTTGTATTGTATTTACAATTTTTATCCAATACTCTCCAAATTTTTCACTTTTGATAGTGAGTAATAATTTTCTTATGGCGAAACAACGCAAACAATATAATCACATCGCTATTTACTGAAAAAAAAAACTTACTTAATTGATTGTAAGTAAACCCGCAAACCGAAGATTTTCATCGAGATCGAAAAATATGACTTCGTTTCTTACAAACAAAATAATTTAAAGAAATATCAATTTTGAAACAGTCGTGTAACTTAACGAATTTATCCAGATAGATTGCACAATTTGTTTCTTTTTTACATGGTAAGAATCACGCTTTTGATGTGGCTTTCTAAAATAATTTTTATTGGTTTTAGATTTTTATTACAATATGTACCTACACAAAATCGATATATCTTTTTTTTCGATTTTTTTTTCAGTTGCTCCATTGTTATTTAAAATTAATTATTGTTCCAACACTATTAGAAGATTTAAAAATAATCAAACAAAACCAGTACTTGACGGAGTCACATTGATAATCATGACAAAAACATAATGTACTCTCATAAATCTACCTATAGACAATATATTTACCAATTCCAAGAGGTTTTAGTTTAATATCATAGATTACATTTATCAGTGTCTAGGTTACCTAGACATTGATAAGTGTAATTTAATACTTTAATAATATTCATGATAAATAAACACATTCCGCCATATAAATGTATAAGTAGCATAACTGACGATTCGAAAGTGCTTGTTGCTAAGCCTACTCAATAAATAATTTTTGACTTTGACTTGACTCAGTAACAACTCTAGTACTTCAATCGATTTCGATCGCAGTTTACGATGTCTGGAAGCCGATTCTCAAGTTCTAACGACATATCTCTAATTAGAGATAATGTCGATTGCCTCATGTCCAAACACCGGTTTCGCGGGGGCAAATCTGTACTGACGTTTAATAGTGCGAGGACACATTAAACTAATTTTATTATTTGATATCGATAAAAATGTCGTACAACCGTTGTGTATTTTCAAGAATTTTAATTACGAAGAAAACTACATACACAAAAATAAACTTTTGAGGAATTAACTATATTTAATACAATTTTCATAATATACAATCAACATTTTTTCTACATTTTCAGACTTTAATCTTCGTCGCCTGGGTGACAATATCGATTTTAGCCAACTAAACAACCTTTCTTGGTCAACTGTAGCAATTGGAGCGACGCTGTTATGCCTTTGTACGGAAAACTTTTTTCGTGACATATGAATTTTACTTTTCTTGCTAAAGTAAGTCGTACCTTTATCATTTATATCTGAATGGTCAGGTTTCCAGGAAGATGAATGATCTTTTTTCTTTCGTGGCATTTTTAGCCGCCTTAAGAAACAAAAAGGTAGATTTAAATGATAGGAATGCAAAATAATATTGTTGTAGATACTAGATGAATTATTCAACGATTCAATGGTCGTCAAAAGTGACTCGACACAGTCAATGTCAGATATCGGTTGTTTATAGTTGCGATTAGTATAAATGAAAGAAGTTTGCACATAGTTAAACGTATTCCAACTTAGCCATTAGTTTAGTTATGATAATGATGGTTAAAAATGTATTTTTATAGATGTCGATAAACTAAGTCGATACTCAGTGAATCACTAGCACTGGTACATTTTTGCCCCCGCGAAACCGGTGTTTGCTCATGTCTATCGAAAATGTCACAAAAAAGTCTACAGTACACAAAAACCGTATTCTCGCTGTCACTAGAGATAAATGTCGCAAACTGTTTTAAATGTCTATCACAAATTACGTTCCGTTTTCTCGATTGTAGTGATTCTAAATCGAGAATTCGAAATTGAACACCGATTTTGAATTTTACTTTGTAAACCGTTAGAATATTTAGTATTTGTTAAGCAATTAAATTTATTTTCATATTTTCTTATGAATGTTTAACAATACAGCGTACAAAGATTTATATTTTTTGTGAAATGGATTATCATAAAACGTAAGTAATGTGATTAAGAAACGGAACTGTCACAACTGTCTATTTGTTTATCAACATCAACAAGTTAGCATCTCCATTTTAGCGCATTCAATTTAATTACGTTGTTTAGTCTCTAAAATGGAGAATAATAATAAAAAAAAACAGTACCCCTCTGCTGCTAAAAAAAAACGGTTGGCGGGAAAGTTGGAGATCAAGGGGGAGGGCTTTGCCCAGCAGTGGGACACATATACAGGCTGACAAAAAAAGTATAGTACTTATAACCACAAACCTTCGTTTTGACTTCAAATTGCGTCTTAGGAACTATAATAGGTTCCACGATATTAATTAGGTCTCTAACCATCTCCTTAGACAACCTAAAATTTTTAATGAACGCTTTGTCACGCATCTCAAAGGGATCTTTTCGGTATTCGGCTCGTCTACGAGGGATCTCTGCCATAAGTTGAGCTTCGTGAAGAACATCACCAACAAATATTGCCATAAACTCTTCCATCGTAAAGAACGAACGGTCTACTCGATTCGAGATTTTGACGTTTGCTCACAATGTCGAGTGACAAATAGCTGACGTTACATGTCGAGCGCTAAGCATAGACATTTCTCTACTGTGACATTTTGAGAATACGAAAATGGACATCCGCCATTTTTTTTCGACATATCTCGAATTCGACATCATCTCTAATGCGCGAGAATCGGCTCCCTGCTCAGAAAAATAGGTGTAGAAATAAACTTCTAGGAAAATACTAGTAGAGCGATAGTAGTCTAAAGGGCGCGAAAACAATTTGAAACTGATAAAACTGTGACAATGGAACGATAACGACGGATATGAATCGCTCATACTGCGGGGATGCGACGTAGTTGCGACGCGGATGATACGTGGTTGCGACACGGATGCAACGGGCTTAGCACGGATATGAAACGATGTACACACGTTATAGTGGGCATAGTAGTCCGTGTCGTCTCACATTCCGTGTTTGATACGTTCATGTTACGGTCATGGTATGCTACGGTCTAGTGGGCAGAGACCTTAAAGGTCGCGACGCGACCCGCGCCGCTTTGTAGTGCAGTCATTGAAGCATTATTGCTCCGAATTTTTTTACTGGGAACCGAATTGCATACAATTTTGGAATTAAATTCATTACCCTTAACTTCAAAGGTGAAAATGATTTGAACTCCGCAACCACCCTGGGGGTGGTTGCCACCCCTTCTCGGGGATGAATTATTTTTTTTGCAAAATAACCTCGGATATCGATAGAAAACCTAATTTTAAGCAAAAAATTATGTATGAAGTTTTCCAAAAAATCCAATAGGTACTTTTCGAGTTATTGGCAATTGAAAATTCGCATTTTTTCACGTTTTTCATCGGTTTTTTTGCAAATATCTCCAAAAATACATGTTTTATCGAAAATTTTATAAGAACAGAGTTGTTTTACAATGAACGAATGAAAAATTTGTTGAGGTTAAATTTTATTTAAGAACTGGTAAGTTGTGGATCAATGAAACAACTAAAGGCCATAGTCGGATTTTCATAGTAAGTCAGCCTTTAAATCAACCAGACTCTAGTATTTTTTTGTGAGTACCTCTTATGGTGAAGAATATTTCTGCTGAGTATCAACGTCCTATCGGTGACAGTTTTTGACTTATGATTTTTTTTAGTTTTTTCTTTAATGTGTTGTATCTCAGGATGTATAAAAGCGAATTGCTTCAAATTTTGAAATAATGTTCTTTATTTAGATATGCATCGAATTTTAAAAAATGAATATCGATTGTCGTATAAAAAAAAGAAAAAAAAAAGACCAAAAAATTTTTCATATTTTTTTTTGTGTACCTATGAAGTAGTGACACCTCTATTTTCTTTTTCTAATTATAGACCATACATTGGCCTACTAGTTGCCTAAGTATCAAAATTTTCCAAGCGGTACTTCTTACCAAAAATCGGCAATATGTGTGGTCAAGTTCTGCATTCAATCGGTGTTTTTCAATGTAGTATACAAACTCTTCATTTATATTTGAGTTTTCTTATCAGGTTATCTTATTTAAGAGTAAATGCTAATGACAACTTAATGTCATCATGATGCAAGCTGTTTATTTCATTATTAATCGGCCGTTTACCATTTCAACTAGCGTATCTGGATAATATTTAACGGGAATATATTATTTTTAATGAATATCTCATAAATAATATCGAATTACGCTAGTTAAAATAATAAACGGCCTAATTAAATAAGATAACCTGATAAGAAAACTCAAATATAAATGAAGAGTTTGTATACTACATTGAAAAACACCGATTGAATGCAGAACTTGACCACACATATTGCCGATTTTTGGTAAGAAGTACCGCTTGGAAAATTTTGATACTTAGGTAACTAGTAGGCCAATGTATGGTCTATAATTAGAAAAAGAAAATAGAGGTGTCACTACTTCATAGGTACACAAAAAAAAATATGAAAAATTTTTTGGTCTTTTTTTTACTTTTTTTTATACGACAATCGATATTCATTTTTTTAAATTCGATGCATATCTAAATAAAGAACATTATTTCAAAATTTGAAGCAATTCGCTTTTATACATCCTGAGATACAACACATTAAAGAAAAAACTAAAAAAAATCATAAGTCAAAAACTGTCACCGATAGGACGTTGATACTCAGCAGAAATATTCTTCACCATAAGAGGTACTCACAAAAAAATACTAGAGTCTGGTTGATTTAAAGGCTGACTTACTATGAAAATCCGACTATGGCCTTTCAAACCATTGTATCTCTGGTGTTTTTGAAGTTACGAGTGAGGTATTGTGTTCGAAGATAAACAATTTAGTTGGCTATCGAATCGCATTCTTGGTTTCTAATTATTTTCAATAGTATATGTGTTATGCAACTTTAAACAAAAAATGAGATTTGTTTCATTGTGTCCTCGTGCATGTATTCAATGAAACACCTGAATTTTTACATTGTAACAGACGTAATAAATCCAATGAACTATGAAACATACTTAACCAACATTGGAACTGTGTTATATATAACATATATATAGGTACGCTTGCAATGAATACAAAATAAAGGAAAGTTAATAATAACGGTAGGCTGGAGTAGGTTTAGTTTAGTAGGATTCTAATTTGTTAAATGATTAATAAGACCACTGAAAGATATATGAAACTGAAAGAATGTTTCATTGTATACAACCCAAGTTTCATAGTAACTTAACAATGTCGTCGCTAACTGCGACATATTGCAAAAAAAGTTATGTTTTATGTATCCTCGTAGTATGACTGCAACCCAGGCGAACGCGAGAGGGTCCTGGACATCTCCACGATAGATATCATACACTTTGTGACAACATAAATATCATGTTGTTTTATTGTGTACGTATGTTTTATTGTTAAACACATTACTTAAACTATTGCCATCAATGAAACATTCAACTTTTTAAACTGTCCTATCTCAGCCAATTTGAAAGTTAAAAATCGTACATTTTGCCATAAAATAGACTAATAGTCATAATTATTTATGATATGTAAAAAAGTAGCTCTAGTTCTGAAAATTGCGTATATATTCTTAAAATGTTTTTGAGAAAAGTGTATTGTTTCAATGTGTACTAATAAATAGTGTTCAGTGAAACACCGTGAGCTGTTTCATTGTAAACTAAAAATATCACGGGTAACCAACATTGAAACAGAGTTACATAATCAATAGTAAAACAGGTTATTATATTAATATGTGGTTGTTCTTAGTAAAATTCTTGGGAAGATTAATTGATTAACGAATCTTTATGGCATTGGCGCATTAAGCAACCATAAAATGTTCATATCACATATTAATACAATATGTAGGAACAGAATCTTTTAAAAGATAAAAAATATGTTTTATTACCACTATTACTACGCATATAATTTTACGAAATATTTAATATATAGTATAATTATACTAGTCAACCAAAAATATTAGAAATGTACTACTTAGACTCTCTTGTACCACCCAGGTTTAGCCAAATAACCAGGTATTCACCAGCATGAGCTAAAGTGACCATTTTACTGGTCAGTGTTTAACCCTAGGTTATACAAGTGGGCCTTAATAGATTGATAATGAGGTGCTTAACATGAAACATGTTTAAATAAACAGTCTCATAGAATAGTAACCTTTTGCAATTTCACATTCGGTGTATAATAAAACTATACAGTACACAACGAAACATGGACCTGTTTCATTGTACATTACATAAAAATGTTTCATTGTGAGACACCAGGGTATTATTTTAAACTAAATAAAAAAACGAGGCCAAAACTTGAACTAATTTTAAAAGTAATTAGCTTAAGATAAACTTGAATACATATACAATACGACAAAAATATAAATACTACCAAACAATTCTCTGTATTCTTACAAAAAATTACGAAATATAAATAAAAATTGTTACTTTTCCTGGTTCAATTCGCTTTGAAGCATGTAGCGACGTGCTCCTTCTGCGATCGTCGCTCGCACCCCCCAGGGTGTTAGTTGTGGAGGGTCCCTAAGCTCGTCCTTGTTTGATAGACGGGGCTAGCCGTTAAGGTCAGGTTTCCGAGATATCGCAAAGTTTCATTGTGTCCGTTTGTGTCAATGTTCCACAACTAACCCTACATAATTTGCCTGCGTCACATGTTTAATTTTTTTATTTAGTTTCCATATCGACCATCTGCGACCATATATAACATGGATGTCTAACGCTAGCTCAAAAATGCCCCCAAAACCAATTGTTCAATTGTGCCCAGATGGGCAGGACATATCGTTTTTCTTAACGCCGCGCATTATTTCGGCGCAACATCTTTGACAAACGTTTATAGAAACTTTCCAATCAAAACTTTAATAGAGATTTTTGCCAATCAAAACTTTGATGGGCCAACCACAACTATTTTTAAATGGCGGTTTAAGTTTTTATAGGTTGATATTGAAATTCATTACCGTGATGCATTGAAGAGAGGGTGACAGTTGTCAACTAAAATTCAGGCCCGTTTTTGATAGGCAATTTAGTATGGCGTGCGGCTTCCATGTTTTATTTGTTCGTAATCGACCATAGATGCCACTTGTTTTCTGTGTACCTACTTACTAGCGGCGCCATTTTGACTGTGAACATGTAATTTCAGTTTAATTTTGTTTTAGTAAATAAAAGTCTGATGAACATAGAAATCTTGTTTATTTGCTGAAAACCGAATTAAATTCGGAGGTAATACCGTATTTTTATCTTCAATGACTGCAGTTTTGGTAGAATCCGATTTTTCCAATCGCACAGTTTGATCTTATAGTTTTCATCCCACTTTATGATATATTTTACAAAATGTATACATTCTTATATATTATTAGGTACAACAATTTTCACTCTGACTGCCCTATATTTTTGTGTATTTCTTTGGTGACAAAGAAACGTGTAAATAGTAATTCCGAGGCAAACGTAGAAGAGCAAGAAGCAAATTAATTATTTACTGAATATTTTATTTCAAGTTAGGTATCGCAATAAAAATGTGTCATGTGAAAATAGCTCTTCATTGCATTAAGCCGTCTACGAACAATGCGTTCTCAATGACACATGTATTTTGTTAACGATCACCATTTTGTAACCAACCAATCAGAACGTCCAAATATTTATGGACATTTGCGTAATTTAAACCGATCGATCGTTTTGACGAGTTTGATTGGTTGGCTTAGCGCATATGCGTATATTCAATTCAGGCCCGTAATAATGAACATAATTTTGTATGAAGAGATGCTTCCATGTTTTTTCCGTTCGCCGCAATTAGCAGACCTTTGTTCTGTCAAATTAGTTCTTCTTCTTAGTAATTCCCATTTCAGCTAAAGCCACAACACAAGAAACCATGAAACCCATAATTGGATAATTTCATATTTTTTCTCTAAAAACATATATTATTATTATTGTCAGTAGGTTGCTAGGCTACCTATCTGTTGTTGTCAATTGTTTCTATGTACAATCAACCGTCATCATCTGTATTTTGCTATCGGAATAAATATTACTAAATTCTACTGCGATCTATATTTACTACAGGTCATGGCCCAGTCCACAAAATTTTCTGTTGCCAAATTGACCGGATTAGAAGATTATACGTCATGGAAATTCGCAATAAAAATGCTACTAGTTCGTGAAAAATGTTTCAAGTATACGTCAACGTTACCGAAGAATGATGATTCTGCAGAGTTGGAGAAGGATCAGGAGGCTTTCACGTTAATATGCCTACATCTAGAGCCGCATCTGTATCCGTACGTGCAAAATCTTTCTCACGCTAAGGAGGTATGGGATGCGTTGGCAGCGATTTTCGAAGACAAAGGTATAAACATATCTTTAATGAATAATCTCTTGGATGAAAAGCTAGAGAATCATAAATCTATGCACGAATATGTCGCATCAGTGATGAGTCACGCTCAAAAGCTGAAAGAGATTAATCAGAGCTTTGATGACGATTTAATAGCCGTCGTACTATTAAGAGGTCTACCTGATGAGTACAAACCATTGCGGATGGCATTAGAGCACTCAGGTATGAAGGTTACCTCAGAAAATGTTCGTCAGAAGCTGTTACAAGAGGATTCCAGTCAGAGTTCTTCGAATGATTCCTCAGTTGCGAACTCGGCGTTAGTAGCAAGAAAACATGGTCAGCAATCAGTTTTAAAGCTCAAGTGCTTTAAGTGTGGCAAGAAAGGTCACAAGAAGTCAGAGTGCCCGAAGCTGGTAAAGGAAGTTGACGGTGAAGGCGTATCAACGGTTTCTAAGAAGTTTAAGAAAGTTGCGTTATGCTGTTCACTATCGGTACACGATTCCTTCAGCCCCTCGGCCTTCTATCTGGACAGCGGTGCTTCGAGCCACATGTGTTTTCAGAAGCACTGGTTTAGAGACTTTATGATAACTGATAAGAATGTTGTGACATGTGCGAATGATGACAAAATGTCAAGCGAGGGTAAGGGTGACATTATGGTAAGTTTAAAAGGAGTTTTATTACCTATAAAAGATTGTTGTTACGTACCCGACTTGAAAGTTAATTTTTTGTCAATATCTAAATTGGTGCAGAATGGATGGAAGGTGATATTTGATTCTGATGGTTGTAGGATGTTTCACCAGTCGATAGGCCAAGTTACGAGTAAGCTTGTGATTACTGCTAGTGAAGTCTCAGGTATCTATAAGTTGGATGATTGTTTTCCTGTTGTAGAAGGGGCTTTGGCTACAGTTCAGGCTGCGGACTCGTTGGCGCTTTGGCATCGAAGGCTTGGACACGTAAATTTGGGTGATTTACGCAAGCTTTCGCAGATCGAAGTTGGAGGTAAAGGTGTAATGGAGCCTTGTGTTGCTTGCATTAAAGGTAAGGCACATGTATTACCATTTCCAAAGGGTGAAGCGGTACGAGCTACTGATAAACTCGGCTTATTACATGCCGATTTGTGTGGTCCAATGTCGGAACGTTCTTATGGGGGTGCTCGTTACATGTTTGTCATTGTAGATGATTTCACTCGGAAATTGTTTGTCTATTTTCTTAAGGAGAAGTCGCAAACTTTGAACTTCTTTAAGAATTTTGTGACACGTGTGGAAAATGAGACAGGTTTGACAGTTAAATGTCTGAGAACGGACAATGGAACTGAGTTTGTAAATAAAGATTTTGATGCATTTCTTGCCAGTAAGGGGATAAAGCACCAGTTGACAGTTCCCTACAGTAGTTAACAGAATGGCGTTGCGGAGCGATCGCTGCGTTCTGTGACAGAAATGGCGCGTACCATGCTTGTGGACAAAGGGCTAAACAAGAAGTTTTGGGCGGAAGCTTGTAACACACCCAACTAGCAAAGAAGTCATATAAATCAAGAGTTATACGACCTTTAGCCATATAAGAGTTTTGTAGTCGTTTTTAGTTAACCTGTTAGTCAAATAAACGTTATAAATCTGATAGTTTAGTCGTCCTACCAAATAGTCTAATTACTATGGTAAATAAACGTTTTTGCGACTTAATTATACAACAATCATGTAGAGGTTTTAAAGAAAACGTTTACTTAATGATGTTCAAAGTCGTATAAACGTTTTCGTCTTATAAAGGGTTTTGAAAAAACAGAACCGTCGTAATAAGGTCATTTTTACAACGTCTACATAATTTTATTGTTGTATAAGTGATATATTAAAACCTTATCTCGACAGTTATATAGCGGTATTGAGGGTAACTTCAAATTGACAAAAAGATATCAGCGGGACTGTTATCTACCTTTTATTCAACAGTTGGTTATATTAACGTCAAATAAAAACTTTGAAAAACCTTTAGTTGTTGCCGAACCCGTTATATTCCTTTTATTGAACTTTATGTTTATAAATTGATTTTAAGTTACGGTTATAAAACATCATGCAATTTAAAGTCGATTTGAAATTAATATTATAAAACATCAGTCGCCATTTCGTGAGCATCACAGTACTATTTCAAAGAAAAAAAACCATGAACGTTACATCGTGGAAACGGCACAAACGAAGTGGCGGACTAGTAATGGCGGCTTAGTAATGGCGGACAATTTGTAGTTGTTATAAAAACCTTTACTTAAGATAAAGTTATATTGTAGTCGTATAAGTATAAATCCATGACTTGTTCCAAAATGGCTAACCTTAACTATAATAAAATATGAAGAAATATTGTTATAAATTATAATTATTTCGAATATATTAAGAGCGCGACAGCAAAAAACTGTATATCATCATAAACTTTAACAGTAAAGTGACCTTCCCATACGAATTCAGCTCACGCCAAATGTGCAAACGCTCAATATATAGAACAATAATTTCCATTACAAAACTTATAAAATTACCTTGTATTATTTTTCCGTACACTTTTTGTCACACACACCAAGTTTTGCGCGTATCTAAAATAAATGTCAGGAGCAGTTTTATAAATAAAACTTAAAAATGTTTAAATGACTTAAAAGTCCGATAAGCAATGAGTAAGGATTACACTAAACCTTCTATAAAACAAAATGGTCAGTTATAAAACATTTATTTGATATTTAGGTCGCGTAAAGGTTTTTGTTGTACTCTTTATACAACGTTTTGGTCATTCCTTAATCGTTACAATACCTGTAATAAACGATTTAAGTCGCCATGCAAACCTTTATTTAACCTTTATCTCACCAATAAGTCTTATAATTTGCGCCACTTTTGCCTTTTATAACCGTTTACCTTACGTTTATATGACCAACCAAATAGGACTACAAGTTATATGCAAAACGTTGTCTCAACTTCTATATGACTATATTTTGCTAGTTGGGCAGCAGTGTACGTCAAAAACAGACTGCCTCATAGCGCCAATGATGGGAAGATTCCAGAAGAACTGTGGACAGGGAAAGTACAGAAGCTCAATCATTTGAGAGTATTTGGGTCAACGGCTTACAGATGTAGTGAGAAATGACTTGCCTTCGGAAACGTTCGTCAACGTCATGCTGTTTCAGTCGATCTCACTGAGACTGACAGTAATAGCTGTCATGCTACTTCAGTCAGACTCGGTGACACTGCCTGAAACAGCATGTGTTTACGAACGTTTCCGAAGGCAAGTAATTTCTCACTACACCTGTACGTGCACGTTCCTAAGGAGAAGAGGAAGAAATGGGACGCTAAAGCAAAACAGTACATCTTCGTTAGGTATTGTGAAGATACTAAAGGTTATCGTTTTGCAGATCTTAGCAATCCTCGACAAATAGTAATAGGTCGAGACGTCACATTTATTGAAAGTTCTGATTTAAAGGTGTCAGCAACTAGTTCAGATAAAGAGTTGACATGTCAGAAGACTGTTCATGATGGAGATAATGCTGTCGTATGGGAAATCGGTCATCCATCCACGTCAATGATCGAAGATTCATATGAAGACGCTGTATCGAGCTCGGACGCAGCTGAAGTGCCTGATGAAGCTTGCGTGGAAGCTGGTCGTCCGGCTGAGCACGAAGTACACAACGAAGCTTCAGGTATCGAAATCAACATTGAAGACCGCGATGGAGATGGCAATACGGCTAATGTGCACGACGAGGAACAACCTAGGTATCCTCTTAGGAATAGGTTACGTAAGCGCACATAGCGGGTTGTATTGTAATATGGAGGAAGAGCCCCGATCGTACAAGGAAGCATTACAGAGACCTGACAGTCGCAGGTGGCAAGAAGCAATGGAGCGGGAACTAGAGTCTATGAAAGATCACGACGTCTGGAAGGTAGTTGAGAAACCGCCAGGAGCCAAGGTTGTGGGAAATAAGTGGATCTACAAGTATAAGTATGATGCCGACGGAAACCTGACATACAAAGCGAGACTCGTCGCAAAAGGTTTCACACAGTCTTACGGTGTAGATTACTTCGAAACTTTTTCACCCGTCGTAAGAAGATCGACTCTAAGGCTGTTGCTGGGCTTGGCTGCAGAAAAGGGTTTACAGGTGCATCATTTTGATGTAAATACGGCGTTTCTCAACGGCGATTTACATGAACAGGTATACATGCATTTACCCGAAGGATTTGACGGCAAAGGTCAAAAACAGCAGGTTTGTTTATTGCAAAAGGCAATATAGGGTAAACTTGCCTAAATCGTACTCCTGCCTAAATCGTACCCCATCAATATCTTGTGAATTGAAACTGCTGAAGCAGTGCAAGTTTTATAAAATTGAACAACTTGGTCGGTGTGTTACATCATCCGAGAAACAACCCCACAGTGCGACTACATCGAAAATTATTCAATAAGTTATTAATTTCGCTGTTTTCGAGTAATAGTTAAGGTCGACTCTTAAGGATTTAAGTTTTGATCGCAATGAGCTATGTAAATTATAAGTATTTTGCTTAATTCTTTACTTATTTACGCTATTAATTACGAGAAATACTATCGTCAGTTTAACAACATTTTTTTTATACGGCAAGTTTTAAATCTTAGTTATCTTATGCCTAAATCGTACTCATCACTTTGTTCTATTTCGTACCGGTACGTTTTAGGAATAATCGTTTATTTGACTGTATATGATAAACATAACCAATCGATAATACAATACTTAGTCATGTAAGTTATAGAAATAACTCTCTGTGTATATTGACAATGGAAAATTAAAAAAAAAAAGAAATTTGGTCAGGCTCATGTTGTAGGGATGAAACAGAATAAGAGACAATAATTTGTGTACCTACGCGATGAAGTCTGGATCCACTGACTTTGTGCTGGAGTCGAGAAATATGCTTGTCAATTTTATTTTTGACAATGCCATCAAATTATTCAGTCCGACAAACAATAAAGGATTGAAAAAAAATCGTTAAAATGTTAGTTTTAAATCTGAAATAAGCAAGCAAGGAAGTCAGCAATATAATAAGATTAGTGGTTAAATAAATATTACTAATATCCCTGAATATCATTGGTTATGATTATGAGACTATAAATAATTATATAATCTTAATTTCCATACTAAGTTACACCGGTACGATATAGGAATACAGAGGTACGATTTTGGAATACATAGTCTTAAATCGTACTTTTTCCACTTTTTTTTTAAATGTATTCATCTCAGAATATATTTAAGTTCAAAATTAATTTGTTATTTTAGTCGATTAGTAAATAAATAAAGATTCTTTTGATATCATACACATATTATTTTCTTATTTATATATCCTGATATTTAGCACTTTCTCTTAAGGGGTACGAATTAGGCAAGTTTCCCCTACGGCCTTAAACAAGCAAGTCGCTCATGGAACGAAAAAGTAAATGATGTGTTACTGTCAATGTCATTTAAACGTTCTGAGTTTGATAGTTGTTTATATTTTAAAGATAATATTTTTATTTGCCTTTATGTTGATGATTTTATTATATTTTTTGAAAATATAGAAAGTAAAATGCAACTATTGTGCGGATTGCGAAAATACTTTAAAGTAAAAGATTTAGAGGAAGCTCGGCAGTGTTTAGGCATGAATTTAGAACGAGGAAAAGAAGGTACGTTTTTCCTGCATCAGCGGAATTTCATTGATACCGTTCTAAAGGATCATGGTATGGATCAATGCAAACCGGTGAAAACCCCGGTAGAACTGGATCTGCATAAGGTTTTGGCAGATGGGGGTGGTGAGGAGTTAAATCGCCAAGAACAATTACGGTACCAGTCGTTGGTTGGTGCATTGAATTACCTAGCCTGCAACACGAGGCCCGACATCTCGGCGGCAGTGAGCTTCTTAGCACAATATAATTCATGTTGTCGATCTGTGCACATGAAGGCCGCTAAGCGTGTTTTACGATATATAAAGGGAACATGTAATTTAGGCCTTATATTTCGGAAGTCGAAAAGCGAAAGTAACAGTTGTTGCATTACAGGTTACGCAGATGCTGACTGGGGCGGCGATATTAAAGACAGGAAGTCTTATTCGGGATACATGTTTAAAGTTGGACTGAATCTGATATCCTGGGAGTGCAGAAAGCAGCACTGCGTCAGTCTTTCATCATCTGAATCGGAATTTGTTTCGTTATCTGAAGCATCTAAGGAAGCTGTATACCTCCAGAGGTTAGTGAAAGATGTGATACAGAATTGGAACTCTCAGAGTGTCAAGTTGTTCGTAGACAATCAGAGCGCTATAACGATGGCGAACAATCCTGTTGCTCACCGGCGGACGAAGCATATTGATATTAGGTACAATTTCGTTCGTCATTGCGTCAATGAGGGGTTAATTCAGCTGGAGTACATTCCAACTGAAGATAACTTGGCCGATGTTTTTACTAAGCCATTGTCCCGCGTTAAGTTTGAGAGGTGTGTGTCTGGTTTAGGTTTAGACTCGAGTGCTTGATGAAGCTGTGAGTGTTCATATGATGAATGGTTGCTTGAGAGGAAGTGTCAGTAGGTTGCTAGGCTACCTATCTGTTGTTGTCAATTGTTTCTATGTACAATCAACCGTCATCATCTGTATTTTGCTATCGGAATAAATATTACTAAATTCTACTGCGATCTATATTTACTACAATTATGTTCTACTGGAGAGTTATAAAAATAATAGTTTGAAACCGTAAACAAAAGTTCGTACGAAATGGTGCCTGCACTCGATCAAATTTCAACGATAGGCTGGCTGATTTACAGCTTATGGCCTTGACATTCCAATCAGTTATGATGATTCATGAATGACAGCCTTTGTTCTCACATATGACATATCTTTATTCAAATTTCATCACAATATTTTGTTCCGCGGAGTATTAAAATATGACCTCTGACTATAAACGTAACATCAAACATAACATTATTGAAAATTATTTTAACAAGGAAATTAGATGTCTATGGTACTAAACATTACAGTGAAGAAGGGCTAGTTGCGCAGACTTATGATTATAAACCTGTCATTTCTCAACTCTTTTTCATAAAAAAAATACACTTTGGTCAATATGGTTTACAACTAAACAAAAATGAAGGCTGGAGCCTAAAAATCCTTATGTTAATCCCACAATGTCATAACAGATGTGCTTACCATAGAAAAAATCAACTGCGAAAGACTCTGGTTGTCACGGGATTCGAACCCGCTTCCTCTGGATTGCCGGTCCAACGTGCTTTCTACGTTACCTACAACCTGCTAGCCGCTCCTAAACTAGCTTATATTTTAGATAAGAATATAATATGATTAAGTTAGGGCACTCTAGGTCTATTAACACATCATGTATTTTTACATTGTTATTTTTATGACTGTTTGTTGCCTAAATAAAAAATAAAAAAAAATGCGGATAATCCCACAATGTCGTAACAGATGTGCTTACCATAGAAAAAATCAACTGTAAAGACTCTGGTTGTCACGGGATTCGAACCCGCTTCCTCTGGATTGCCGGTCCAACGTGCTTCCAATTACACCAGACTACCTTCCGTCGATCACAGCGAATTTAGTCAATGGTATTGTGAAGCTAATCACTAGCGACATCAGTACGTAGTGTTTTGAAGGTACTACAACCTTAAGCCACTCAAAGACGTGTGTCTAGCACAATCGTCCGCAAACTCGATAACTCTCCGTTGCGTTGAATTTGCTATAGAGGGCCCTGTAATCAATTCATGATTAGGAAACATCAATTTGTTGTATAATTAACATACCTGGGATAACTCGGGGCATTTATACGAAAGTGATGTAGCAAAATATTTTATCGACTAAAAATATATCGATGTTATTGTATATGACAACATCAAAATGTTATTCGACATAAATAAATATTAGTTACTTACTCTTCAATTAAAATAAAAAATAAGTTTAAACGGGTAGTTACGCGTTTATTTTAAATTAGTTTTCAAAATATACAATTAATATTAAAATATCAATATTTAAATTGTAATTTTGATTAAAATGACATCTGCATACAAGAGGCCCGATATCAGATATGACATCGAACCTCTGTACTGTAATCGATAATGTTCAATAAGCACATATTTTATTATAATTATATCGACATCTTTTTAATCGATATCAAATCCCTATACTTGCCCCCAGTTATCCCAGGTATGATAATTAAACAAATTGATGTTGGTGTTACTTTTTTACAATGCGGATAATCCCACAATGTCGTAACAGATGTGCTTACCATAGAAAAAATCAACTGCGAAAGACTCTGGTTGTCACGGGATTCGAACCCGCTTCCTCTGGATTGCCGGTCCAACGTGCTTCCAATTACACCAGACTACCTTCCGTCGATCACAGCGAATTTAGTCAATGGTATTGTGAAGCTAATCACTAGCGACATCTGTACGTAGTGTTTTGAAGGTACTACAACCTTAAGCCACTCAAAGACGTGTGTCTACCACAATCGTCCGCAAACTTGACAACTCTCCGTTGCGTTGAATTTGCTATAGTGGCCTTATGTTTAATAATATTTGGCTTTCAAGCGTCTTACATCAAAAGTAGAGCACTTTTTTATAGTAAATAACTTAAGCATGGATTTGTTTAGGTATATTGAATTCAGTAACACTTCCGTCAAGCACTTATCAGAACTCAATTACTACTTTGACAATAAGGAATTCTTCTCGGCCATTTTGCTCCCCCATCACTCGGGCACAAAAAAACGGGGTACTTGATTCATATACTGTTTGTTTACAAGGCAGTAAACAAACAAACGCTGTCCCGTGTTCCTCACAGCTGTGTTCACATTCTATTGAATTAAAATGATAGCTAATCGTGTAGAACTTAGTTACATAGATTAGCAATTAGCCTTAATTAACGTGTGGCCCAACAAGCCCCTCCCTACCGGACCGGACTCATTGCGATTAGTTAATCGCCTGCGGAATGGCTTCTATAATCTCTTTGGTTTGGTGTTTAAAAAAAGGTAAACACTCTTGCAGTATCTTTTTATTGAAAAATGCATATAAAAATCCAAACTAGGTACTTAATGATTAATTAATCAAAAACAATGTAAATCACTGTATTTCCTTGTTATATTGTGTATATTTGCTAAAACTTATTTTCTACTCGCAGTTTTCAATAAAAATATACTGCAATATTGTTTACCTTTTTTTAAACATCAAACCAAACAGAGTATAGCTATTTTACTTATCGCATAAATTGAAAAATGCTAAATAGCCCAAACATAACGTTCTTAAAAACAGTAGAACATCAAGAAAAATAAATAAATAATAGTACATTGTGCATCAAGGGAGGTAAGTACGGAATTATTAATGAGAGTGTTAGAAGCCCGACGCCTTTAGGCGGAGGGCTTTTATGACTCGAGTTAGTATTCCGCTTACCGACCGTGATGCATACAATGGTTTTCATCACACTTGCCATCCAAAAAATAAGTTTTAAGACATAATATTATTAAATGACGTACTGACATTTCTATTACTCCCTAGGGAATTTCACTTTTCTATTACTCCCGCTACGCGCGCAAGCAATGGCGCGCTTAGACAGCAAGTGTGATGAAAAAATCTTTTTTGTTCATTATAAGACTAACTTACCAAGTACCTAATCCATCAAAGAATTGCACAGTTTATTACGGTGTGTAAAATATACAACGCGCGTAGATTCTTCTGTCCGCCATCGCCATCCTCACAGTTTCCGGAGATAATACCTTCAGCTTAATAAGATTCCAGAACGGGCCTTTTTTATAAAAATCAATGTAAATAAAAACATGTGGCCTCCCTTTCGCTCTGATTTCGTGACACTGATCAGTAATTCTTGACCTTTGTCCTACACCAATG
>JALPQI010018525.1:0-25624 GCA_025490895.1 Thaumatotibia leucotreta
ACTTGGCAACCTGGGGTGGCGATCTTAGTGCAGTGATATTAAAAGGATGCTACTGCCCGTTTACTGCTGTATCTGCAAGCCTAGCCAAAATGCCATTCTGCAATCGTATACGATAAGCGATAAGTCACGTGACCATAATAATGTATGGAGATAGTCTGTGACTTTTCGTTGGAATTTGTCATTCTCACGCATTTGTTACTTATCGCTTATCGTATACGATTGCTGAATGGCTAGGCTTACTGGTGGCTTATTGTCACGCGTTTACAGTTAACCAAGCTACTTGTCACTTTCGCACTTGCATTACTTGCATACTTGTTAGAACCTGACGGCAACAACACGCGACCATCATATAAGTCGGCTAGTTGCAGCGGCCCTACCGCGAAAATCGATATTCGTAAATTTCGAGGGTTTGTCTCTCTCACTCTAATGACGCCTTCGTTTGAGTGACAGAGAAAAGTCCTCGAAATTACCGAATTTAGATTTTCGCGGTAGTAGGCCAGTTTAAGGACATAACTAGATCCACCTTATTTGTTTAAGGCCGATTTGAAAGTGCATGTTGTTAGGCCTATGAGTAAAGAATTCTCTGATTTTAATTTTGGTTTTTGCTAGGTAAAGGACATTTTATATGGTCTTAACTTTAATTAAGCAACTAGGTTATCGAGTGGCGGCCACGTACCAGAAGGCGCAGCGTGGGTAGGCCCCCCACAAGGTGGACTGATGACCTGGTGAAGGTCGCAGGAGTCCGCTGGATGCGGGTAGCCCAGGACCGGTCATTGTGGCAATCTTTGAGGGAGGCAGTGTTCAGCAGTGGACGTCTTTCGGCTGATATGATGATGATGAGGATGAAGCAAGTATACGTACAAATAGCTGACGAGAGAGCTAAACAATTTTCATTTGCACCTGTTGTTTGCGAATTTGTATTCCGAAGTTCTAACGTAAAACGCTTAACGGTTTGCGTTCTATTAGTTCAGCAGTAGTTCACTAAGTAGTTGCGAAGTGTAATTCTTCGGTCCTACTCGAGGGCCCCCGAGGCCCATACGAGGCCCCGAGGCCACAGTTTCATTGCAATTACACTAGTTACGTTCAGCTAATCTAATCCGTTGTAACTCTTTTCCTATTATCGCATTGAAGAATGACTCGCGACGGTTTGAGGTTTCAACTTTTGTTTGGGAAGTAGGTAGTAAATTAAGTTGACAATGTAGAAACTTGTTTACGTAAATATTAGAGAAATATTCGTATTCAATTTGTTCTGATCGTGATGGAATTATGATGGAAGATTAGGGTCATGGTATGAGTATTTGACAAGATAAGCTCAATTACGTTTAAGTTCCTATTTTCCTAAGTTGAATTAAATATTATGCTGTAACCTTTCACCAGTGACTAATATATCGGCAATGCAGGTTCGACGCTAAAGACCGATTTGTAAGTCACGGTCCACAAAGGAATATAGACCTACACGCACGTGCGTAAAGTTCAAATTCAGTTTCGACACTTTGGTGACCTGGCTTCTTTTGTAATTGTGGCGTCAAAAAGGTTAAAGTGCGTTTATAATATTTTCCACCAAAGAATAATACGTGTTCATATAATAAAATCTTTTGAGACTGTGTCAATCATCAGCGGAACGAACTCGAAATCAGAAAAACGCGTAAAAATTGCCGCCATATTTTTCCCAAAAAGACTGGCAAATTGGACGCACACTATGACTCGTCTCAAAGCCTTTGTATCTATAATCGCTGGGTGACATTCCTACTAGCAAAACTGAGTCAAACCCTTTGGGAAACCAGTGTAAAAGTTAACCCTCTTATTCATAAACGTCTTTAGCAAGCCGCTAAGTATTGTTTGTCCCTTTCGCTCTTATAGACATATTGATAAGATCAAAAGGGACAAATATTACTTAGCGGCTTCAATCAAATCATCACGGGATTGGAATCCCGTGATTGCATGCATTTCAATCCCAAGATTGCAAGCCCTAGTATTTAGGGAGCATAATACGGATAATAATTGGATTATTGCAAAACGGCATCAAAATATCCTACGGACGTTTGATCTAGTGAAGCAAATCGAGACAGTTTTGATACATATTGAAGTCTTTGCAATGGTATATTGCGAACGTTGCGATAAGTTGTAATTGTTAATTGTCATAGTTTATTTCAACAGAAGAAATAAAGATTTTATGTAGTTTTATGAAGTATTTTTACTATCTTCGTCATGTCATAAAATAATGCGGCGAGAACGACTATAGCCATGGTCGTCAACGTCATGCACTTGAAGAAAACGAAACCTCCATAGGGAATATTGTGATTCTCAGATTTTGATACTGGTTCGGCTAAACTCGACTCCGCTAGCACTGGCTATTGCAGACTTGTCACTACGGACGGATTTATTCTTCTGGAAAATTGCGGCGAGGCACAAACGAAGACAGGTAAACCTTATCACGATGCTATAAGGTTCATGTAAGGTCAATTAATTATTTCCAAGGTACGCGAGTTTTTGAGGGAACTCCAAAGAGATTTTAGAGGCTTCGGGACTTTTTGTGGACTGGATTGAGCCGGTAATGGTCGAACACTCAATTGGCGGATAAGTGAACTATCAAATTCTTGGATAAATGGGAGAAAACCGCAAGAGAGTTTATTGGAAAAAATCGTATTTCAAAAATGTGGCCACACCTGTGGACGATTTGATTATAATTGGGGATTCTTTTGAAAACTATTTTTGTTAATTTCGATCGAAACGTTTAAAATAGCGGAGATGTTATTTCGTCGGCTGAGAATGCAATTGTGCTATACGCCACTTGCCTTGGTTTACAGGAGAGCGAAATGAAAGAAAAAAAAATATTTCTTGAAATGTCTTATAATTTTGCAATATTTAACTTAACTGACACTTAAGTATATTCATTTACTATTTTTTGTTATATACAATTAATGTTTAACTTATTATAGTCATGAGATATAAGTAGTTTTACAATTGCCATATCCATTTTGGTAAGAAAATGTTTAACTTGCATGACATGACACAAAGTTATGGATGTGTCACAAAATGTTAGTGCAATGTCCAGAAAGGTAGACATTAAAAAGCAATTGTTTATGAAAATAAAAGTTATTTTACGACTAGATTTATTTCAAGTCAAGACGATAATTTATCTCGAATATGAAGACATACTTATTCACGTGAATATGGTGCCAATATTGATTCCCAATATTTATGTGAATCATTTTTTTACTTTCTTGTAAATAGGTACCATCTAATAGGTGACCTTCTCTATTTTGTGAAATGATAAGCTTTTCAACGATATCTAGTGCTAATGTCGATATGAAAATATCGATGAGAACAGCTTATAATACTCGTACGTTTACTAATGAATATTAACGTTATTATTTCTTATCAACTAATAAAATTGCAGGCCCATCTCACTTCTCAGCCATGTGTACAAGTTGTTCTCGAGAGTTATCACGAACCGTCTCGCACGTAGGCTGGATGACTTCCAACCTCCCGAACAAGCTGGTTTCCGAAAAGGTTTCAGCACCGTGGACCACATGCATGCGTTGCGGCAGGTTATACAGAAAACGGAAGAATATAACCTGCCCCTGTGCCTAGCATTCGTGGACTACGAAAAGGCCTTCGATTCGATCGAAATATGGGCTGTGCTGCAGTCTCTTCAGCGGTGCCAAGTCGACTATCGGTACATCGAAGTGCTTGTACAGAAACGCCACAATGTCGGTCAGCCTGCAAGACCAGAACTCGAAACCGATTCCAGTGCAGCGGGGTGTCAGACAAGGAGATGTAATATCCCCAAAACTGTTCACCGCTGCACTGGAAGATGTTTTTAAGGTTATGGAGTGGGAAAGACGCGGCATCAATATAAACGGCGAGTACATCACGCACCTTCGATTTGCCGATGACATAGTCGTTATGGCTGAGACCGTTGAAGACCTCAGAGCAATGCTCGATGACCCCAGTATAGCCTCCGGACTAGTTGGTATGAAGATGAATTTTAACAAGACAAAAGTCATGTTCAATGCGCAAGTAGTACCATCTCCCGTTACAGTCGGAGGCTCTACTCTCGAAGTTGTTGACGAGTATGTCTACCTGGGACAAACTGTTCAGTTAGGTAGGTCCAACTTTGAGAAAGAGGTAAATCATCGAATCCGACTTGGCTGGGCAGCGTTCGGGAAGTTGTAAAAAAATCTTCTCATCGAATTTACCGCAGTGTCTTAAGTCAAAAGTCTTTGACCAGTGTGTGTTGCCAGTGATGACTTACGGTACGGAGACGTGGGCGCTTACTATGGGCCTGATCAAAAAGCTCAAAGTCACTGAAAGGGCAATGAAGAGAGTAATGCTCGGAGTTTCCTTGCGTGATCGAATCAAAAACGAGGAGATCCGCAAGAGGACCAAAGTAACCGACATTGCTTGCAGAATTGCCAGACTCGAGTGGCAGTGGGCTGGGCACATCGCCAGAAGATCAGATGGCCGATGGGGCCCGAAACTGCTGGACTGGCGACCACGTACCGGAAGACGCAGTGTGGGCAGACCTCCCACAAGATGGTCCGACGACCTGGTCAAGGTCGCGGGAACCCGCTGGAGGCAAGCAGCGCAGAACCGGTCATATTGGCGATCATTGGGGGAGGCCTATGTCCAGCAGTGGACGTCTTTTGGCTGAAATGATGATGATGATGATGAATAAAATTGCAGTTTAACTACACGCTCTATAAATTAAAAGACATGTCATATAATATGTAAATCAGGAACAGTGACCGAGGCCTCCTGTGGCCAGGACTAAAATAGCATGGCATGGCAGGAAAGCAGGAGGTCGCTGGTTCGATTCCAGTCTTGGTCATTAGGGGTTCGGTCACTTTTTCTGTAGTATATGTCATTTCTTACAATTTATAGTTAGGTACTCGTAATTATAAATATTATGTAGGTATTTATACCACCAACTTATTAAGATAAAAGCTTGAAGTATGAATGACACAAATCATTATAAATGAAAATGATGATGGTCGTGGTGCATCACAGCGCGAATCTTGCAGACCGTTATTTAACAGATATGGTATATTACCCCTACCCTGCTTATACATTAAGGAAGTGGCGATGTTTGTTAAAAAACACATACACATGTTCGAAACTGTGTCTAAATATAATAGAAATTTTCGTAATAATAATAAGTTGACAAATATACATTGCCCACGCACTACATTTTATAGGAATAGTATCTTTTTTATGTGTATTAAAATATATAATTTTATTCCAGATAATTTTAAGTCGTTTGACAATACGAAATTTAAAAAGATAATTAGTGAGTGGTTACTGAGTAAGATGTTTTACACACTCAATGAGTTTTTAGAAAATAAAGGCAATATGTAATTCAAACTTCATAAATCGCCCAATCATTGTTAGCAATAATTTATAATATATATATTTAAGAATTATTGTACACCATTAAGATGGTAGGCTATGGTTTAAGTAACTTTATGTATTTTTGTAACATCTTTTGTACCACCTATAGTCGCAATAAAGAATTTTTGACTTTGACTTTGACTTTGAAACCTAACTTTATTGTCATTTATCAAAAGAGAGGGTAGGTAAAAAAAAAGTATCGAATATTCGATACAATCAAATCGATTAATGGATTATGTCACAAAAATGTTGATCGGTTAGTCGCTTGGCACACTGATAAATAGCTGTTAACCGTAAATTTGTGTCATGTCCGGACATGGCACAATATTGTAATCACTATGTATTGCGGTTCGAGGATATGGCACAAAAATATATGTTTTTTTAAAGTATAAAATAAGAATTTTTAAAAAACGATTACTGTTATAAACCACAAAAAAAATATTCTATCAAGAACCATTAAAACCCGATTTTGCTTAAAAATGGATATGGCACAATTGCATTCTCACCCGACGATTTAGCGAAACGGTTACTCGCTTAATTTAAGTCGGTATTATTTGCATAAAGGTTTAAAGATGAATTCAAACCAAACGAGCATTCCCTCATTCTATCCCCGACTCTACGAGATTCGTTCGTTACACAAAACGTGATTCGTTGAAATTCGTTGATTTCGTAGAGTGGGTAGAATGAGCGAATGCTCGTTTGGTTTAAGTCTAAATGCACCTTAAAAGAAATGTTTTATTAGGCACCCGGGATATTTCGAGCTAGGGATCGGCATCGCTATCGTATATCGGACTTTTAAAGCTTACTTATACTCGAAAAAAATAAATTATGATAGTTTCGTAAATAATAATGTATTACCGTAATTCAGTACTTTTTCTTGATATTTAATGAAATATCTACACACTCACGTTGCACAGAAACCTCTTAATAAACATCCCAGCTAGAGCGAGATTTACCTGCTTTTACCGCCTTACGTTTCATTACGGCGTCGCACAGGTACGTCCCAGATCCTAGTCCTAGAAACTTGATTTCAAGCACGCTCCTATTCAACTAAAGAATTTCTATACGCCCCATTCTAGAGCGACAGAACCGCGCACATTTCAAAAAAGGAACGTGACCTGATTACCAACGGAAGCTGTCAGTTGTCTATGGCCGGCGCTTAAAGGTCGCAGGTGCCACAGACTCGCGCGCTATTCCCAACCTTACACCTGGATTTTGACGTTTAAATGTTGGCTGCATTGTGTTTTCCCGCGCTTTCCTTAGTTCGCCGTGAGAGGTATATTGTCTGCGTTGAGTGAGGATTCCTTTACACCTGGAAGGGAATGACTTGATCAACCCGCCATTATTTCTAGTCCAATTGAATGAAAGGCACTGTTTTCTTTTGACGATTGGTCCTTGAACTAAATTAAGACTCAAATATCCCTTTCATCCTTAGCTATTAAAACAACGTCAATGAACTTGAAAAGTCTGTGCTGGGGTAATAATGTATAATAAATAATTATTTATAAAACAAACTAGCGACCCGCCCCGGCTGCTATACCTACATAGAAACCTTCCTCTTGAATTACTCTACCTATTAAAAAAAATCACATCAAAATCCGTTGCGTAGTTTTAAAGATTTAAGCGTACAAATGGACATAGGGAGATAGGGACAGAAAAAGTGACTTTATTTTATACTATGTAGTGATGTAGTGATGATATTCATAAGCTAGCAGATTTCGAAACATGACATCAATGTGGGGCGTGAAATCTTAACGGAAGATGAAAAGCATTGAGAGCATAGAGCGAACGTTTTGTAACAGATTTGTTTTAAATCAATCAATCTTCGAGACGTTGCAACGTACTCGCACGTTCATTTATGTTGCAACTTGGACTGGACATCTCCTTTACCATACATCACTGAATGTTGGTAGCTAGCGCTACCGCAAACAACAAAGTTTCTAAATTTCGAGGATGTGTCTCTGTCACTCCAACGAAGCCTTCATGAGAGTGACAGAGAAAAATCCCCGAAATTAACGAATTTCGTAGTTCGCGGTAGGGTCGCTGTTTTGTTATAAATATTATGTGCGGAAAGTGTAGGCGTCTGGTATCGAAGCACGCCCTTATATCTCACGTGCATTCATTTTCCCAACAAACTTTATTAACTTGTGGTCGGAGTCTTAGGACCGAAGAGTACCGAAGTAAGAAGAACTGAAGTAGCAGTGGGCGGGGCACATTGCACGTAGAACCAATGGTCGTTTGGGCGGAAATATTCTTTCGTGGCGGCCACGTACCGGAAGGCGCCACTCGAGGTAGGCCCCCCATAAGATGGACTTATGACCTGGTGAAGGTCGCTGGAGTCCGCTGGATGCGGGTGGCTCAGGACCGGTAATTGTGACAATCTTTAGGGGAGGCCTATCTTCATCAATGGACGTCTTTCGGTTCAGATATTTATGCACCGGTTCAATTAAAGGAACACCGTAATAATAAACTAGTTCCCTTTTCTACTGCCTTTTGTCTCTTAAGGTGCATTTAGACCAAACGAGCATTCGCTCATTCTATCCCCCACTCTACGAAATTCGTTCGGTACACAAAACGTGATTCGTCGAAATTCGTTGATTTCGTAGAGTGGAGGATAGAATGAGCGAATGCTCGTTTGGTCTAATTGCACCTTCGCCTGAGAGAATAGATTGAAATAATTTTGACAAATCGGATTACAAGGCACGTTCTTAAAACTATCACAAAACATAGCATAGCAAACATCTGTTGCTTCTAATATCTCTGTCCGTTTCGGAATAAATCAATGATTTAATCAACGCATCAGTTTGAAAAAGGAAAAGGTCGGGGTGTCATGGCGGCGGCTGAGATTCCTTGTTTCCTTTCACTTCAGCCAAAGGGTCTAATAAAAAGGTTATTCAATTTTGAAAGCTCTTTAGGTATTTCATTTGAGATAGGATTTTATTCTGTGCTAAAATGTAAGTCTCATTTTGTTTATTTATTCCGTCTTTGATTAAAAAATAATCACTAGACGCTTTTTGAGCTGAAAAACACCGCAAATTCTTTGCTATAATTCAAAAGATATTTTCCAAAATCAATCATTGTTCTCAATCACCCGCATACGTCCGGACTTAAAAATCTCTTCTTTATCTATACACGGTGCTCGTGAGCATTCCGAAAGATTGCGGAATTCCTGACCATATTTAGAGTCTTTAATGGATTCGGCTTGGTTTCAGAGATCATCATCATCATCATATCAGTCGAAAGACGTCCACTGCTGAACATGGGCCTCCCCCAAAGATTGCCACAATGACCGGTCCTGCGCCACCCGCATCCAGCGGAATCCTACGACCTTCACCAGGTCATCGGTCATTAAAATAAATAATTTAAACAAATTGTTGGTATGATAAAAAGTACTGGAAATGTTAACAAGTATTCAAAAAGTCTAAAAAAAAGAAAAATTTGGTGGAATTGACATAAGGTCTCGTAATATTTTTTGTTTATTTTGATCTCTAGAATGCATAGTTAAAATCTCTCGCAATGTTCGCGAGCACCGTGTATATAAAGGTGCGTTTAAACTAAAAGAGCATTCGCTGTTCTAGCGCCCGTTCTACGAAATCAACCAATCACGTTTTGTGTACCGATCGAATTTCGTAGAGTGGGAGGTTAGAACAGCGAATGCTCTTTTAGTTTAACCGCACCTTAAGGTTTGCGCCATTGCCATCACAGCTTCTGTTAGATGTGATTTCTTAAAAAACAATTTACAGAATGGTTTCCTTTCAGTAGTACCTAATAAATCTTCATCTAATAATAATTGGAAGTGTACAAAAGCTTCACCGCCAGTTCTAATGTTGGCAATGTTGGCAGCATTGGGTATTGGAGCCGATAGCTTCCACAGATATTTAAATTCGGAATCGGTTTGTCTGTGGTTGCTTGAAATCTTGAATGGACGTTGATTATTAGAGACGGCACGGACTCGATTTATTATGCTAAACCGATAGGACAGCTCAAGTGCCAGGTAGCTTTTCGTAACTAATTGAGTAGCTTATTTTCTTATTCATGTCCATGATCGAATACTAAGTCTGTAAACGTATTATTTTCTTAATTTTGTAGCATAGGATTTGAGCCCTCATTTAGAAAAATCGTGTTTACGACACGATGTCCGATTCTTTTACGAGCACAATTTTAGGAACGTGTGTGTTTACGGAATTTAGGCATACAAATTACATATAATTATGGGTAATTCCGTAACAAAAAATGAGACGTTACATTTTATTTCATTTATTAATCATCAACCCTTAACTAGACTTCGTTTCTCAAAATTTGAATCCCATAACGCACGCATAGAAGGCGATCTTAGCGACGAATCGTCTATCGTTTTATTCAACGTCAGAAACTGATTCTGAGTTCTATCTTTGGACGAGAAAACAGGGGACTACGAATCTCTGTTTTCGCCAATTTTACGTTAGTAAAATATCAGCTTGAAGCGGTCGAGGCAATCGAGAGAAGGGCGAAGGGAATCATCAATGACGATGATGGAATACGCCTTCAAAGTCTTGAACATCGTCACAGGGTTGCAAGTCTATCGGGTTTTAACATGATACATTTCGGAGAGTGTGCCGAGGAACTTCCTCCGTCCCCATTTTCTCATCGGACAACCAGACAATCGGCACTCCGGCATTCTTCCAAAAATACGCACGAAGCATTTTGCTTTCCTTATGCGAACTGGCAAGGAATGCTTAGCCCGAGTCTGTGTTTTCTCATGTGTACAATCTGAATATCTTCAAGGCAAGAGTAAATAGGTAACTCATAGTCTATGAGTCAGCGTGCTCCACCGTAGACTGCATCATCACTTATCAGCAGATATGATTGGTGGGCAAACGTCTATATTCTGAATAAAAAAAAATAGTATTATAAGGCGAAGTAGTAGTTGTTCCTCTTACTGTGTCGTAGCTCAAGCGAATAGAAGTGAAGTTTATTCAAATACCAATTTTTCTAGAAGCTTGTTCGCATTTCCTCTACACAGCCAGTTTTGCTGGCCAGTTTTAAGAATCCCTACACAAGAGTATCAGTTACTCGCCGGCGCGGGTATCTTTCGCGACCACTCATTTGCGGTTTCAACTCTTTGAGCAAACTTTAGTCAGCATCGACGCACATAGGAGTATATGCATTAAAAAACCGCTTAAAAGTCGAAATAGCTAAATCAGTCAAATTCACCGCCTATCGTGTTTTTTACATTCCTGACTAACCGGTCCACCTAATAAAAGGCTTAAAATCTCCCACCCCTCACGAATCCCTGAGCAAGATCGGTCGGAACCTAATTATTGCTACAAGTGAACGATTTTGTTCTCGGCGATTTCATCTTTGCAAAGTTTACTTTTTGTCGTGGTATTTTTATATGGCCGCGGATTGAAAAAAAAGCTTTTGAACCTGGAAGAAGAAGGTATGTACTTTATTATTCTGTAGTAGTTTTTGAATATCGGTTATAAATAATGTATTTAAAACCTGGTTAATTTGTGTAGTTAAATTTCGATATTTTTACCGTGAAAATTTAAGACAATCGTGTTTTTGTTTATGTGTCAAGACTTGGCAACTTAGTTTTTTTAGATCGAAATAATGTTAAGGTCTATGTACATCGATTGTATAAGAAAAACTGTCCGCTTACGTCCGCCATTTAGATTTTCAGTAGGTTAAAGTTACAGCGTCATAAACATAAATTTTTTGAATGTCATACTTTGTTGGTTTTTGTTATAAATTCTTTGGAAATGTTTCAAGAATTTGGTAAACTGACATTATTCAGCATAATGCAAGCATGTAAGGGAAAGAAAACAGGAACATTTTTTTTCATTTTTGGAAGAAATTTAAGACTGATTCGAATTACTCATTATCGTGAGAGAACCCAGCGATCCCAGGCTACGCGATGGAAAAGTGTAACATAAAAACGACCTGCGAAGGCCGAAGGCCGAGGTTCGCACAGGGCCCAGGGCCTGGAATGTTCCCCGCCGCGCGCTCGCCTGCGAGGCCGAAAACCGTGCTGCGGGAGATTCCAATTCCCGGCGATACCCACAAACATATCAAACCCCCATGCAATTCCCTGCACAAATGTTAAGGCACAACTTTGACAACTCAGACAAAAATATATTTCCTGGCCTCCCCCCCACAAGAAGAGGCCGCACTGCGCATAATACTATTTTTTAGGGTTCCGTAGTAAACTAGGAACCCTTATAGGTTCGCCATGTCTGTAGCATAGCGCAATGGCCGTTAATACTAGAAATTAGCAATTTGGCACAGATATACATTTTAATCACATACAATTTTTTCTTATAATTTGTCGTAAAGTGGGGATGATTTTTTTATTTTGTTGAAATGCTATAGTGTGGGGTATCGTTGAATAGGTCTTTCAAAAACAATAAGGGACCCAGAAGAAAGTTGTTTTATAAAATAAATATTTTCGGAGATAACCGCTTCAGAATAAAAAAAATTGGTCTCTCTCCCCCTCAAACTTTTGATCCGTGGGTCCAAAAATATGAAAAAATATCACGAATTGTGGGCTCATAGAATACTTTAAAATAAACCTATTTCGAACATAATCGGCCCATCCGTTTTTGACTAACTACGGAACCCTACATTGAATATGGCCCGACATGCTCTTGGCCGGTTTGAAATATATAATTACAATCAAATTCTTTGTTTTATTCCTTAAAATCCTCAAAAAACCAATGAAATATTTTTAAACGGTTTTATGATTGAAATACTCCTATGTGCGACGGTGTTTTATTTCACTTCGCAGTCCTGATTCGAAAGCTCGAATAGGAAACCTGTCTAAAACATAGGTGCTTTATTTAGCTTGTTTTTTAAAGACGAAATGGCTATAGTTGCCGATTTCTAAGAATGAACTTTTGACAGTTATAGTTTAATCCTTATTTAATATGAGGGTAAGACTCACCATTTTTCCGATAGTCTTAATGTCATATATAGGGGAGACCAGGTATAAAAGTAACGCGGGATGAACGTAACAAATTCATTTAAAATTCTACTATGACATCTATCCGAACGTCCTTCAGGGCATTAGATGCCATTTCGATTCCTCCCTAACCTCAGTTACACCCACGGTACTGTGACGGCAGGTTATGCGTGTAGTGCTATGGTCCCAGAAAAATGCGTCAAAAGTAAGTTTTTTACGATTTTTTCAATCTTAGCTAGATTTTTCATGGTAAACGCTAGAGCTTGCGTCTTGCATGGGTGTTGTAAAGTCACTAATCATTTACAGTTTGAGGGTTGCAAATCAATGTTTTAATAATGCAACAAATTCCATCCTTCACTGTAAGCCATTTTTCTGTAAAACTATTCGATGTATAAAGTTTATTTTGGTACCAAAAGATACATGAAATATGTGTCTATTGCACATAAAGATGCAAAGCTTGACAACTGCTACCAAAAAAATATAAAAAATCAAAAACTGAAAATTGTTACGTTCATACCTGGTCTCCCCTACCTACGAGCCCCGATGCATATGTTCTCGTCCAGTTAGACAGTTTTTCGAGATTATCCCGTTCATCCGGGGGAAAAGGTTTAGAGACAAAACCTTCACTATTCAATAGTAGTACTAAAGTAGTTTCTTTGAGTATAAAATATTTGGACTTAATAAATCAGAATAAAAAAAAAACTATTTTACGAGGTATTTTTTTAAACTTTTCCCACAATTTTTAATTTTGTAATTAATCAATGAATGTAAAGAACGCCATTAATATTAAAGACGACATGGTACACCTGATGCACTGCAAATTTTGCGTCAAGCTTATAAGCGCGGAATTACGGTGGTGAACGAAAATATAATTTAGACACTGGTTTGTTAAAATCGATTTATTAAACAACAAAAGCGTACTTCAGATTGTTGTGTCTCTTGAAATGTAGTACATTAACCATGACTAACGTTCATACAATTTATCATTAGCATAATGTGATCATTTTTAAAATATTCAAAAATTTGTATAAATTGTTTCGAACTAGACGAACTCCACTGCATCGGGGCTCGTATAAGGCTTATTTTTAAACTGTCACATGTTAATTCTTAGAAATCGACAACTATAACATCATTAGTGCGAGAGCGATATTAGGCTTAAGTAGCACAGGATTAGTGCGACAATATGTCGCTGCAAGATAGGCTATCCATCCCTCTATTATTCATATAGTTAGTAAAAGATGGAATATCAATGATTGAATTACGGTTTTTTTTTTTTTATACCACGTCGGTGGCAAACCAGCATACGGCCCGCCTGATGGAAAGCAGTCACCGTAGCCTATGGGCGCTTGCAACCCCAGGGGTGTCACATGCGCGTTGCCGACCCAATAAGAACTTGTACACTCCTCTTTTGAAGAACCCCATACTGTAGTCCAACGGGAAAACCTCGGCAGGGAGCTCATTCCACTAGACGTGTGCGCCGCGCCGGCGTCACGCCGCCGCCGACCTTTTTTGCCACGCCGCCGCCGCCGACTAATGGTCGGCGTGAAATCGGCGTGGCCTTGACCGAATAACAGACTTATTTCTTATGGGCTAAATACTACACACTAAGCTTCGTATTTGCTTTATGTATTTATATAATGCTCTTATGTAGGGAATTTACTGTCAACCTATTAGTTGCTTTCGAGTATTATCACTCATTACCCGTAGGTTCTTAGCACCGTAAATCACATACACAAGCAACGTCAGGATATACCGAGAGGTATAACTTGCCCCTCAGGTTAGCGTTCGTGTTCGTGGTCTATGAAGCTTTCGACCTTTTCTTTCTAATCTTACTTGTGGCAATAAGTTTTTAGAGGTCTTCTCCAGGTTTGTGTCCAAAGAACAACCAACCAACAAACAGTAGAACAAGTAAGCCAAATAGGCTCAAACCATGACCTTTTAAATACAATCCAGTTTACGTTCGGCTAGCCAATTTTTGACAGTTATTCTATGCAACTGATACATCGCGATTCAGTTTAGGTCCTTTACTGAATCGCATTAGGAGATCGTGGTAGCCCCCTAATTCGTCTTAAACGGCGTTGCCAATGTGTACCCAAGGGTACGAATGGTGTACTATTTTGTGGTCCTGTGTACCCGCGTACTCATCAGCCGTTTTGCGCACTATTTTATTTATAATTTTACTTCTCTTGAATAGAACAACTCATTTTTTACTTTTTCAATGAATATTATTTAGGAACGTACCCAAAAAATACGTCTACTACTTACACGCAAAACCCGCAAAACACAAACAAATCGGGCGTTACTGATGTTAAATTAGTCAAGACAAAATCGGACATGTTCTTTTTGGCGGTTTGTGTTGACGTTTATGATGACGTTGCAATTTTTTTTTCTTTGGCGGCATTTGGCCGTGTAGCCAAACTTGAACTGGCGTACTATTTTCAAGAAGTCTGCGTACCGAAACGTTAAAGCCGTTTGACACCACCTTAAAGACCAGTACTCGAAATCCAGACCATTTCAGCGACGATTAAGACAGGGAGATGTCTTGTCCCCAAAACTGTTTACTGTTGCTTTGGAAGATGTTTTCAAGATTTTGGACTGGAATGGGATGGGCTTGTCATCAACGTCGATTCGCAGACTATAAAGTTATATTGGCTGAAACCATGAATAACCACCCAATGATGAGTACGAGTGAGGTGAGCTAGCGCTCGGCTTTCGACCTTCGCAAGGGATCGGAACGAATCGGAGGGCCACAGAGTGTCACACTAAACCATTGTGAAGCATGGGAGCGCTAGGCTCTGGAAGGTCGGCCTTCAGCCTCGTCACCTAGCGTACCTCTGTGGGAAGCTCCAGGCCTTCACCCTTACGCGAAACTGGGTCTTGGCTATCTATTTAGATACAGAGACGTGTTTCCGCGCCTCTACGTGAGATGGGTCTGCGGCCTTCGCTGGCGTTAAGACGGTTGGGAAGCGTAATTGTATCGGAGAGCACTGAAATCGTGACACTCCGGGCCTTCAGCCTTCGCGAGTTTGACGCCTCGCCATCGGGTCTTCGGCCCTTAAGTTTGGCTTATTTAGATACTAGGGCAGATAATAGATCTTATTGTGATTAAGAACGTTAAATCTGTTAAAAGTTTAAAAGGTGTACGTTTAAATGGAGAATTTTGTAGTTATAAAACATGATTATAATTTTTTTGCATATTCGAATATAGTTAAAATGTAAACTGAACAACTATTATTTCAGCGTTAAGTCTAACTTAAATCTAAATAAGGTCAAACACTATAACTTAATAAAAATAAAACAAGCCTGAGAAGAAGCTTCTAGCGGGCCAGCAAGGCGGTGGCAACTGACAGGTTACTGCTGGTCTCCTGTTCGTTGCCGCTGCGATTTGGGCTCTACTTTTCACTTACGATCAGGTGGAGTGGAGCCACTTTATTGTGCCAATATTTAAAAAAGCATTCATGTATTTGCAATGGATCCGTATTATGCGAAGTATCCGGATCCGCTGATTTTCGATATCTGCATTAACCGAATCCTGAAAATCGACGGATGTTGCAAACCCTAGTTTTGAGAGCCGAAGAACTAGAAGCACCAACGTAGCTCAAAAAATCGATGAACTGAAGTGGCGGGGGGTGGACATACATTACTCGCAAAACTACCGGTGGGGCAAGTGAATTTTTAGTGGCGTTACTGGTTGACGCAGCATAGGATGCCTCCCAATATGATGGACCGATCACCTGGTAAAGATAGGTGGAATCCAATGGACGTGGGCTGCGCCCTCTTTATCCTTATGGCATGCTATGATAGGGGATTTGGGAGATGTAATGTGAATAGGGCTAGTCCAAACCCAGTTAGGTACTGTTGAAAATATTATGTTAGGACATGGTGGGAAGAGAAAATTGATATCTACTGATCAGATGTTGGATAAGGTGGTCAGTGGTGGTGTTTGGTGAACATTTGTATTGTATTTATCTAAACTATGACAAAGATACAATCGAATTCCGCTTTTTTATTCATGTGACCTTGACGCCGATTTCACGCCGAAATCACGCCGCCGCCGCCGACTTTTCAGCAAACGCCGCCGCCGATCATTTTTAGATCGGCGCACACGTCTACATTCCACAGACGGACCGTCCGCGGGAGGAAGTTCCTCTGAAACCGCACGGTTCCTCTGAAACCGGACGTATCGAGTCAAACCTAACTTATCCTTTACTTTCCAATTCATGGGACGGATATGGACGGTGATGGTTAATAAAGTAGCGGCAGCTCATGGCAGGGCTACAGGATCCTCTTTAGGTCGTGAGTTAGTTAATAATTGTCAGCCTCTGTAGCCTAGTTGGTAGTGACCCTGCCTACGAAGGAGGAGGAGGCCTGCCTGGAGGTTCCGGGTTAGGTTAGTGTATTTATTTATCACAAATATTTGTTCCTTGGTCATCGCTGTCTATGTATTTAAGTATCTACATGTATCTATCTATTATATATATCGTCACCTGGTACTCACACCACAAGCCTTAATTGAGCTTACCGTGGGACTAGGTTGATTAGTGTAAGATGTCCCAAGATATTTATTATTTATTATCTACATGTATCTATCTATTATATAGGTATATCGTCGCCTGATACCCACATCACAAGCCTTAATTGAGCTTACCGTGGGACTAGGTTGATTTGTGTATGATGTCCCAAGATATTTATTATTTAAATTGCAGAATTTGTTGGTTACCACTGATATTAGATACGAATCCACCCGACGAATTTGATTCGCTTTGACCCGGGATTTCGAGACTGCGACACGCGATATTCCGCCGACGGCTCGCGTTACTGGGGCCGCTGACCGCAGTCATTTGCCAATATTACTATAGTCATACTATAGTAGGGTAAAGGCCTAGCCACACCGGATGCGTGTGCAACACGTGCACGTGCGCGTGTGCGTGGCGTACGCGTTGTAGCGTCGGAAATGTCATAGTAGATGGCACACCGCTTGCACGTATCGCATGTGCACGCCTCGCAGGCGGTGTATCATCTAATATGACATTTACATACACTACAACGTCTACAACGTGCACGTGCTGCACACGATTCGGTGTGGCATGGCCTTAAGAATCTATTAAAGTGAATGATTGCGCCCGCCAACCTAGTCAAAGCCAAGTCAAAGCTAATTAATCTAGACTGAACGAGGCGGAGTGAATGAAACATGACTTGATTATGCAACTAAATTAATGAGATGTAGTGTGCATGAGATGTAGAGTTGTGTACACTCAACCAATTTTCTTAAGTCATTATTCAAAAACAACCGCTTCAGAAGAAAAAAAATTGTGTCTCCCCCCCCTCTAATTTTTGATCCGTAGGTCCAAAGAATATGATAATAAAATTATTTCGAACGTAATCGGCCCAGCCGTTTTTTAATAACTACGGAACCTTACATTGAGCACGGCCCGACATGATCTTGGCCGGTTTTTTATTTTTCTTGAATTTTCATATTTGGTCCAATAGTAAAAGTTGTCCAAAATCATTTAAATGTATATGGTCATATTTTATTTATAGTTTATTTAAAGGTACGCAGTACCTAACAAATTACAAACACCGAATAAATTGTCATACAGTAGTATAGGTATAGCTCAGTTTAATCGTACAGTCAAGTGCAAAAATAAGTATTGAAAATTTGTTACGACGTTCTTATTACACAGAATTAAGGTGCATTCAGACCAAACGAACATTCGCTAGTCTAACCCCCCACTCTACGAAATTCGATCGTTACACAAAACGTGATTGGTTGATTTCGTAGAGCGGGGGATAGAACAGCGAATGCTCCTTTGGTCTGAATGCAACTTTAGAGTGCACTGGGTAATATTTTTGAGCTTTGTGTACACCTTATTTTGTCTCTGGCAACTCAACAAGAATTGTACACGACATTTACAAAATAACACGACATCAGGGATCGGATACCGGTATTTTCTTCATACAAAAGATCGGTTCTAATTTCGTTCTTTTTTCGTTCTTCGGCATACACATTCTTTGTTAATGAAGTAATTGCCAAAATTTTGATGAACTTGTAAACAACAATATTCTTGTTACTGGCTACAAGGGAAACCACAACACCGATGTTTCTCTCAAATTCAGCACAATAGCAACAAATTCAATACACGTGAACAAGGCAAAGTTTCCTATTTACTCAACTTTGCCTTCAGACTTCCAACTCCAAAAGAGCTTAATCGCCATGTTTATCTTATACAATGAAGCCCTTTGTTAAAAATAGCCCAAACCACGTAAACAAAGCGTCTTAATAAGTGCTTAAGTCGTCCAAATAAGGTCCATTATGTCGTGGCACGCGGGTATTTTGGCCTTAATCCGGGATTAAGTAGGGAGCTTGTTATATGAGACATGGCAGACAGTAAAAATATACGCTTAATACTTTTGATCGTCAGTGTACTGGGGAAGAGATTTAAGGACATGGCTATAGATATGTGAAGGCACATAGAAACTTCAAAATACGCGTGACTTATTGCGATAGGGTGTCTTTCCACCGTGGGTATGCGTCTATCCGTATGTTATACCGGGTAACTTCAAAAACGTGATAGCTATAATGTAATGTATCGAAAAAAGAAATGCTCGTACATTTCTTTTTTTTGTCCATTTTCATAATTGAAATTGTGGGTAAATTTTGGGTTTTTTGATGTTTTCTACTCAGAACTAGTAATGTCAGCCTCTGTAGCCTAGTTGGTAGTGACCCTGCCTACGAAGCTGGAGGTTCCGGGTTCGAATCCCGGCGAGGGCATTATTTGTGAATTTATTTATCACAAATATTTGTTCCTTGGTCATGGCTGTCTATGTATTTAAGTATCTATATGTATCTATCTATTATATATATCGTCGCTTGGTACCCGCATCACAAGCCTTAATTGAGCTTACCGTGGGACTAGGTCGATTTGTGTAAGATGTCCCAAGATATTTATTATTTATTATTTATTTATGTACATGTTGCAGAACATTCTCAAAATTGCGGGAATATACTCGGAAATTTCCAAGAATTTTCATGAGAATTTAAGAGTAAGTTCTCAAAATGTTTCCATAAGAACTCATAAAAAGTGTTATGAAGAATAATGTATTTCATAATTGAGTAAATAAGGAATAAAATATACCTTGAAAGGCATGTATATGTTTTGGCATTATTAGCTTGCTTTGCCGAGAATATTCTCTACAGAAGTTTCGCAATTTATGAAACTTCTCCTCGGTACATTGCTACTCAGAACTACGAGCTCTTTCGATCCCAAAAACGTAATAAATGTAATAATAGTTAACATTATATTTTTAAGCAGCTTATATTTAAGGAAGCCTTCGAAATGTGGTGTTGGCGTAGAATGGAAAGGATCAGCTGGATGCAAAGAAAGACGAACGAAGAGATTTTGAGCATGGTAGGAGAGAAAAGGTGTTTGCTAAAGACAATAGCGAATAGAAGAGGCATGATGATGGGCCACCTGTTACGACACGACAGATTCTTCATAAACATACTAGAGGGAAAAATTGAGGGCAAGAGAGGAAGAGGAAGACCTAGACTAACTTATTAAACCAAGTGAAGGAGAAAGTTGCTGTCGAGTCGTATAGGGACCTCAAAAAAACTGGCAATGGAGAGAGAGGAATGGCGATTACTCCACCGACAAGAGCAAAGCTCTTAAATTTTGATGATGATGATATATTTAAGAAAATATAAATATAAATGAAAAAAATTAGGTACCTACCTTTGCGAATTTCTGCTAAAGTTACCTAAATGTACTCTGCCAGTAGAAAAAGGAGGCACTTAAAAAAAAATCGACCCCAAGAATGCTTCCTATTTCTACTGCCAAGTTGGTCATAACATTTTTACCTCCATTTGGCCTAAGAAATATATGGTTCAAAGTATTCGGAAACCTCGCGAGCACCCTGTATATCGATATCGATATTTAATCGTGACAGCACAACGGTAGTTGACCCGAGCAGGAATACCCGCTAAGTCCCGGCTCACCGGGATTGTGACGGGATTCCCGGGAACGGGCCGTTTCTTCCAATAACTAAGTTGTGGCGGTTGAATTAGCGGGCGGTGGTGTGCGCGGCAGCGGATAGCGTTTTTATAAGCGTTTTGTGCATTTATCAAAAAGTTTGTACACAATTAACACTTTTATTGCGGACGAGCGCTACGCGCTACGCTCGTAGCCGATCCCGTGATTTTTCCGCTTTGTAGCGAAAATGGACCTCCCACAGAGAACTCCCCTCGGGAGTTCCCCGCACTCAATGTGTTTAGGCTTGATTATTACGGCATGTTTAACAATCAATAAGTTCAAATATTCAAATTCAAAATAATTTATTCCTGGTAAAACAGAATAATAAAATAAAACAAGGATATTATGCTTCAATTGCAAAAAAAAAAACTTAGTCAAAGGCCTTGATGAAAGCGTAATTTGAAAGCGGAAAAGGAGGTAAATTATCACTATTCTTTTCCCCAGGCAAATAAAAGAAAAGGATAGCTAACACTTATCCGACAGATGTATTTCATTTGCGGAATTTGAGACAGGCATAGAATAGCAAAATGGTATATCTGTAACTTAGCAAGCCGTGAAGTATTGTTTGTCCTTTTCTCTTTTATAGACTTATAGATAAGACCGAAAGGGACTATACTTAACTTGTTACGTAAGTTAGGAGACGTTTATGAAGAAGGGGGTTAATTAGCTTATGTTTAAATATTTACTACTGTTGATAAGTGCCCATTAGAATTAGTCAGTTTCCCTATTATAAGCTTACGGAAGGGTTAAACGGATGTTAGCTGTTGTCACTCCCCCGTCTGATAAGTGTCACGCATTAGTTGAGTAAGGGTTGACTTGAAATTAACCCTTCACATAACAATAAATAAGGAACCAGTGTCCTTAATCTCTTCTGTTTGACAGCAACACGTGGCTATATCGTGACTACCTGTCTCATTTTTAGGGTTCCGTAGCCAAAATGGCAAAAACGGAACCTATAACGGATAGATTTTTTTTTAGATGTATATAAGCGTGTGGGTCAATAGAAAGGTTTTTGAAAATTATATGAAGGTTTATTTATCACATTTTTATTTAAGCGAACCGTTTTCGAGATATCAGCTCTCAAAGTCTGAAAAATGTGCCCCCCCTCTATTTTTTAATCTACGTGGTATAAAATTCTAAAAAAAATATATATCATGCATAATAATAAACTCTACCAAACATTTTTGGTTTGATTAAATTATCTGTTATAGTTTCTGAGATAGGTTGATTTAACTGTATTTTTAAACGATAAATTGATAATGGTACGGAACCCTTCGCGCGCGAGTCCGACTCGCACTTGGCCGGTTTTTTTCATTAGATTGTATTGTTTTAGCAATTCGTACATTTAGATTAGATCACGTATTCGACATTGATAATAAATGGTAGGCTGGTAGAGTCAATGATGCTGATTGCTGATCCACCACATTTCTCAAATTGACACATTTTTTTTGTATGAAACATTCCTTTATGGTTCGCTCGTTTGGTGCAAATCCACCTTCAGATACAAGATATGCTAGCCTCCCAGTGCAAGAAACGACTTGGGATTCAGGAATAGAAGGCTTTATTTATGTTAAAGGGACAAATTGACTTACCACACAAAGAAGCTTGTAAGTGGCAAGTGTGTGTAGATATGAATGGGGCAGAAAAAGGTCAATAATATTACATGTATCATCCTAGTAAAAAGCAAGCAACTTCAAAGGTAAAGGCAAAATTACATTAGCTTTCTGGCATTCAATGAAATAAAAACTGTAAGTTAGTAACGAAAGAAATAAAATAGTCGCGCAAATGAATGTTTTTTAGTGCTGGCCGTCCAAAAATATACAAATCAAAATCATGTATCAGAGAAAAACGCCCCTCTGTATACGTTTAAGTAGGTAGTGTTTATTATAATTTCCTATGGAATATTCTGGTGGCTGCCATAATTCAGCAGAGTTTTTGTTTGCTGGCCAAACTTTACGGGAATAATGCTGAGGCACAGAATACATGTTAGTACAGCTGAGGTCATATTGATGAACTTTTACTATGGGGGCTACATTCGATTCAAGAAAAAAAAACTGAACATTAGATATTTTGTACTCGAATCGGATGTCAGTCCTATAGTAAAAATTCATCAATTTGATCTCAGAATTAGACTGCGTTTCCACCATAGATGTGCGAGGATGTGTTTCCATACAAATGACATCTCCCTCGAGACATTAATAGGTGTCATTTGTATGGAAACATATCCTCGCACATCTCTGGTCGAAACGCAGCCTTAACCCCCTTAAATTTGCCGGTGAATAAAAAATCTGCTTGTATATCTGCCTTATTCTTTAATTCAACTAATTTTCATGGCTAACCGTGCCAATGGAAATTTATGATAACTAGGTTCTCTTAATCTTCTCTTTCGTTTAGTTAAAATTAGTTTCCATTCAAGAATTGATCAATTAAGAAGTGATTTTAAAACAACTTAAATAATTAAACTTGAGTCAACATCGTCAAAAATAGATTTCGAAGTGAAAATGGAGTCTACAGAGTAAACCCAGCGTTTGGAGTTTAATCTTGCGGCCGACGATAATCACGTTAAAACTCATTCCAGTACCCTTACCACGGTGTTGTGGCGGCAAAAGCTTGCGTTTCCTCCAATAAGTGTAGATATATTTCGATTATAGATTCCAGATATAGATCCGGGACAGATATAACTGGAGAAAATTGATTAGGAGAGCCGACCCCAAATAAAAATGGGATAAGGCCGGCAGAAAAAGAGAAGAAGTGATTCAATTGTAACTGGCGTATTAGCGAGAGGCAAGAGGACTAAGGGCCAAGCCACACCAGATGCGTGGGCGAGTGTGTGGCGTGCATGTTGTAGCGTATGTAAATGTTATATTAGATGGCACACTGCTTGCGTGGCGTGCACGCGCGCGTCTAGTAAAATGACGTGCCATCTACTATGACTTTTATAAAACCACGATTTGAAATAAATAATAAATAAGTAATTTTTTTATTTAATAAGTTGGTAATAAAATAGGAAAGCACGCTAATATCGCAATTATTATTACATATTCATCTAAATAAATATAATTATCTTACATTTATCAGTTAAATGGATATACGTGTAAAATTGTCCCGTGATGTTTATTTTACGAGCGCAACCGATTACGAGTTGCTTGTAGTGTGACATTGGCGCGAGATTTGAATGAGTTTCGAAGTCGACACCTATTCTGCCACCGGCGATAGTAAGGGTGCAGGCTCAGCGTAACTGTTAATAGCTCCAACCGCCGTTTGAAAAGTAACAAGCATGTTAAACTGCTTTAATGACCCCTAATTGTATCAGCTCAATTCATACGCCGTTTTATGTTGTTATGACTAGTTACGAGAGTATTCATTGCTTGATGGAGTCAGTGATGTAAACAAGTATTGGAGAGACGCCGATAAATAACACTTTGGACGTAGTTAAGGAAAAAGGATCCAAGCTCTGAAATTTGTCATTCATATTAATTACCTTTTCTTTTTGAAAAAGATTTAAATTTAGATGACTGATTTTTGTGGGTAGGATCCTTTTCCTTAACTACGTCCATTTGCGATCATAATCTTATAGCATTAAAGCTGACAGCAGGGGAAACTTTGCACCAGCCAAAGTACCCAAATAGTCAAATAAGTTCACCATCCATAAAAATGCTGCAAAAATATAACTCCAGTAAGAATTTCAATTGGCTTCAAGCAAAACCAGGGAAAAAATTAAAAAACAATATCTCTGTGATTGTGATTCTATTTTACGTTGAAATAAATAAATTGAAGCTAATCTTGAATACCCAAACCTGCGGTGTCACGCAGTATTAAAATATCGCTCCAGGCCTTTTTCTGTCCGCCCTACCTTCTTTAATAAGGAATATTGATAAGTGGCAAGGGAGCTTTCATCAAAAGTAGAAGAATTCACAATGGCGGCGAGGAGAGCTATCTAAAGACCACTGTAACTTGACTTCATCTTAATTACCTATTTTTGTGCGTATTAGAAATAAACCCAAGCCGCGTGATGGCGGAGTAAGTTAAAATATTCAAATTCAATATAATTTATTTGTGGTAAAACAAAATTATGAAATAAAACGAGGATATTATGGGCCGATTCCAAACAAATTGTACATGGTCAAAGGCCTTGATGAAAACAAAATTCTGAAGCGAAAAAGGAGGCAAAATTAAATTTTCTACCGCCAAAAGTTGTCGGAAAGAGTACCACATAATATAGGTTGTTTGACTAACTTTTAAAACACAATACGGTCGTCATTTTTGTTTTAATTAGGCCCTTAACTATGTAAAATGTTTGCTATCGACCCTTATAACGAATATGTATTAATTTCACCACGAAATGGACTTGCTTCAGCATACCCCCGATCTTCCGGTGATAAGCATACCTGGGATAACTCGGGGCATTTATACGAAAGTGATGTAGCAAAATATTTTATCGACTAAAAATATATCGATGTTACTGTAAACGACAACATCAAAATGTTATTCGGCATAAACAAATATTAGGTAGGTACTAGCTCTTCAATTAAAATAAAAAATAAGTTTAAACGGACGCGTTTATTTTAAATTAGTTTTCAAAATATACAATTAATATTAAAATATCAATATTTAAATTGTCATTTTGATTAAAATGACATCTGCATACAAGAGGCCCGATATCAGATATGACATCGAACCTCTGTGCTGTAATCGATAATGTTCAATAAGCACATATTTTATTATAATTATATCGACATCTTTTTAATCGATATCAAATCCCTATAACTTGCCCCCAGTTATCCCAGATATGGTGATAAGACATTTTTACCACCCCAACTCTTTCAAAAGTCTCGGTAGGTATAGAGAAAGTTAAATAACAAAAAAGTGTATTTGGAGGTTAGGCACTGGTCTCACCGCGAGCTAGTAAGCTATGATGGCTATAAACACGAACAAATACCTACGCACTCCCGTGTAAATAAAGATACATGGCGATACTCGCCCAGCTATCAGCTGTCACCGCCGGACGAGTATCGCCGTGTCTCTTTTTTTACACGGTAGTGCGTATCTTTTGTTCGTGTTCATAACCGATAGTTCATAGCTTAGTAGCTATGAGACCAGTGCTTTAGAAAGTCTTAGGATGAATAGTTTGTAGATATATAAATGGATTTCTAGAGATCTGATCTATCTGGTTCGTGTTTTGCAATGGGAATGCAGTTGATGCAAATGAGACCAACTCTTGGTTGATTCTCGTTAATTCGATTTCAGAGAATTGGATTAT